>JACEIK010000931.1:242013-255921 GCA_018107945.1 Datura stramonium
TATCATCATTGATCCCCTTTTTAAAACATACTTAGCCAAGAATCAAAGGCTCTTTTCATTAGCCAACATCATAAATCGATAAATCATGCAATTCGCTTCATAAATGATAAATCCTTCTTCATCATGTGGGCATTGCCCAATACTTCAACATACACAATTTTTTCAAAAATATGCTCATAAAAATGGAAACTTGGAATCATGCTTTTCCATCATCAATAAACTAAAAATATAGAGTATTCCTCATAAATCATAACTTTCATGAACTTTCATCAATGGGCATTTTAGATTTAAGAAGCTTGAAACATGATTTTAAAGAAAATAATATAAAACCTGCCCATTATTTATAATTCAATAATTAAAACTCAATTAAATCATACCCATAAAGATAAATCACATTTTCATGTATTTCGGTAAAACGCCATAGAACTTGAATAGGAGAATTTATGATTTAATCGAAATTTGGGCATGGGTGTGAAAGGATTCACCCATTCAAAACTCTACATACCTGAAAATGGACTGATTTCAATGTTCCTTGAATACCCACAAAGAAATTTATGGAACTTTGGAGAAGAAGACCTTGAATCTCCCTAAAACCCCTCTAAAAGCTCTTGCATGGGAATGGGTATGCATTAAAGACTTAACACATCTTATCACACTCAGAAAAACACAGAACGACATAGTTTAGGGTCTCAAAGCATGGGAAAGTCGAAATTTCCCTTAATGAGATTTTTTCTGAAAACTGCTCCAGACGGACCAACGACTGATCCAGCGGATCGTTGCACGATACCACAACTCATGGTATCGAGTCGTTGGGTCCACTGCCTCATGAAAAACCTCAGGTTCTTCCTATAACTCGTCAGGACGAGTCGTTGCTTCAATTAATGGGTCATTGGATCGACCGTCGTCAACTCCTTAACCAATCTAAACTTCCCTTACCACGAGCCTCACCACGACTCGTGGTGGCTTCTAACGAGTCGTGATCTGAATTCATTGTATGCACTTAAATTCTCAACCCACAAGTAACGACTAGAAACAACGGGCCTTCACATCTCACCATAAATCGTGGGATGCCCCGTGGGTTTCCCATCAGCCTAAGTTCAGCCCTTCCTACGATCGGTAACAACGACTCGTTGTTCCTGACAACGGGTCGTTCCATCGTCCGTTGTCACCGCTGCTTCGCTGAACCCCCATACCATGGCTACTTCTGATGAATCATGATATCCAACCACGTGTCGTTGAGTCGCCCGTCCTGTGATATTTTTGCCAGTTTTCTGCACTTTTCAAATTCAACTCTCGGGTCTACTCTTAGGCCTTCCCGGGGTATTACAAGGGGGCAGGGGATGCTCACAAGGGAGGCCCCAAATAATCTGATCATACCTACATTGGCGCGTAGTTCTGAGGCACAAGATTGACTGGCCCTTAGCCTGCTCGGTACTAAACACAACATCCAAAAACATGCATATGATCTCCATCATTTTTCAACGAAGTTGAATCATCGTCTAGCGACGAAGCTGAATCACAAACATACATGCATAATCTAAAATCATAACATGAGATCCTTGGCTCAAACCATACCACAAACTGAAAAGAGTGAGAGTCTACACTCCAAAATCCATGTGGTAAGATAATAACATGAAATCGAGATAAATCACGGAACATACTTGATCATATGGGCTTGACAAAACTTAAACATACTTGAAGTAGACTTTGATAGTCAAAAACATTAATATAGACATGGGTAATTTGAAATCATACTTTTATCATATACATCTCATCATGCTTGAAAACATATATCATAATCTCATGTTTTCATGAACTTTCATAATTGGACATCATAATTTGTAAAACTTGAAAACATGATTTGTAATTAAAAATATTTTAAAATATGCCAAGAATCATAGTTCAACATTAGAAATATAAATAGATTATGACCATGATAGATACTTAGGGAATTCACAAGTTGGGTTAAAACCCCATAGATCATCAACTTAGAATTTTCATGCGTTTGGGAAATGATTGGGCATGGGAGTGGATGGATATACCCATTCTTAACCCTACATACGTGGGTAAATCTGATTTCACAACCCTCTTGAAGTCCCAAAGAAAATTGAAGAAGAATTGATGAACTTCTAGGCTTGATCACCCTTAAAAACTTCTAGGATTTCATGCATGGAGAGGGATAGGCTTTGAATAAACTAAACCCTATTAAAACACACTTATTTGAGCTTAAAACGACGTAGTTTAGGTCTTAGGAACTTAGAAATTACAGAAAAGTCCTTACTAAATTCGCAGAAAAATACACACTACCTGTCCCAACGAGGGACTAGACGATTCGTGGACTGAGGGGACAACTCGTGGCCTGCCTGTTGTTGCCAACACTGGAATTCATACCTTTGAGAGTCACCACGAGGGACACTATGTCTCATGGTGTTCCCAACGACTCGTGGTGTCCGCAACGTCTTGAGTACTGCCCAAATTTTTCACCTTCATGCCAAATTCTTACCACGAGTGACCCAACAACTCATTGCTCTAACCAGGAGTCGTGGCTTGTCTCATGGTCAGCCCTGGAGACTAAAATCTTAGCCAACTCTTTCCTACATCACGAGTCACTTAACGACTTGTGGGGTACTGCACGGATCACTGGACGACTTGTCCTGTGACCTGGTGCAGAAAATTCTATTTTCTCCATTTCAACTCTTAGGTGTGATCTTTGGGCTTTCAGGGTATTACAATATCTCCCCCTTGGGAACATTCGTCCTCGAATGTAGATAAGCATACTGAAAAGCTAAGAAGTGCAACTGGCATACCAAGTACTGAACATTTAGAGCTGAAACTGATGGAATGACTAACTCCGAACTGAACTACATGACTGAATTGAATTCATGAATCATAGATACATGCATTGACATGAAATAAACTGGAACACATGATTTGAACATGAAACTAAATAGAGTACTAGGGAGGAAACTGATACTTCAAGATGAAACTGAGTTGGGAGGGAATAGATGTGGGTATTTAGCCATCATATCTTCTTCGGCTTTCCACATAGCTCCCTCAACATGTTGATTCCTCCACAAAAGCTTAACCGGAGCTACTTCTCTTATTTCTTATCTTCCGAACCTGATGATCCAGTATTTCCACCAGAACCTCCTCATAGCTAAGACTATCCTTCACACCTACGCTCTCCACTGGGACAACCAAAGTTGGATCACCCATGCACTTCTTCAAAAGCGACACATGAAATACTGGATGCACTGAAGCCAATTCTGAGGGCAACTCCAACTCATAGGCCACCTTGCCCACCTATCTTAAAATTCGGTATGGACCAACATAACAGGGACTGAGTTTTCCTTTATTTCCAAATCTCATCACTACCTTCATGGGAGATACCTTCAGAAACACCCAATCATCAACTTCAGACTCAAGTTCTCTTCTCCCCACATCCGCGTAGGACTTTTGATGACTCTGAGCAGTTTTCAACCTTTCCCTTATAAGTTGAACCTTCTCCATAACCTCATGAACTGAATTTGGTCCTATCAATGTAACTTCACCGACTTTAAAACAACCAATAGGTGATCTACATCTTCGCCCATAGAGAGCCTCAAAATGGAGCCATCTAAATACTGGAACGGTAGCTTTTGTTATATGCAAACTCAATGAGAGGTAAATGGTCATCCCAACTACCCTTGAAATAAATCACACACGCTCTCATCATGTCCTCAAGAGTCTGAATGGTCCGTTCAGCCTAACCATCTATTTGCAGGTTAAATGTTGTGCTAAGATTAACCTAAGTATCAAGTCTCTTCTGAAACAATCTCCAAAACTGGGAGGTAAACTGAGTACCTCTATTTGATATGATGGAAAAGGGCACTCCATGCAACTAAACTAACTCCCAAATATACAACTTATCATAATCCTCCACTGAATCGGTAGTTTTGACCAGCAGAAAATGAGATTCTTTAGTAAGCCTATCTATGACAACCCAAATAGAGTCATACTACCGACGAGTATGAGGCAACCCCATAATGAAGTCCATATTGATCTCCTCCCACTTTCAAGTAGGGATACTAATATCTTGGAGCACACCTCCAGGTCTTTGATGTTTCATTTTCACTTGTTGACAATTCAAACACTTAGCCACAATTCTGCTATGTCCTTCTTCATACCACTCCACCAACAGATTTCCCATAGGTCACAGTACATCTTGGTGGCACATGGATGTATAGAATATCTGGAACCATGAGCCTCATGCAACATCCACTCTCTCAAGTTATCAACACCCGGTACACACAAATGACCCTGATATCATAGTAACCCATCTCCCTATTTGGAGAAGACCTCCACCTTCTGATTCTGAACGACTTCCTTCAACTTTACTAAAATAGGATCCTCGTCTTGTCTAGCTTTGACCTTGGTCACTAAGGAAGATTCTGATCCATTTTGAACAATAACACCACCATCCGTCGAGTCAACAAGGCGATCTCCTAGCCGTGCAAGACGATGCACATCCTTCACTAGCTCTTTCCTATCCTCATCTACACAGGTCACACTCTCCATAGACAGCCTTCTAAGAGCGTCTGCCACCACATTAGCCTTGCCCGGATGATAAAGGATACTCATATCATAATCTTTCAAAGGCTCCAACCACCTCCTCTAACGTAGATTCAGATCCTTTTGGGTAAACATGTATTGTAGGATTTTGTGGTCCATAAACACATCCACGTGGACCCCGTATAGAAAGTGTCTCCAAATCTTCAAGGAAAATACTACCGCTGTCAACTCAAGGTCATGAGTCGGATAGTTCTTCTCATGGACCTTCAGTTGTCTTGACACATAGGTTATAACCTTACCGTGTTGCATTAATACACAACCAAGACCGATCCTCGAGGCGCCACAGTATACCACAAACCCATTGGTACGCTCAGGTAGGATCAACACTAGTGCCGAGGTGAGTCGAGTCTTCAACTCTTGGAAGCTCTTCTCACAAGCCTCCGACCATTGAAACTTCACTTTCTTCTGAGTCAACCTAGTCAATGGTGCTGCAATGGATGAAAACCCTTTGTCAAACCTCCGGTAGTAACCAGCTAAGCCCAAGAAACTCCTGATTCCTGAAGGACTCACTGGCCTAGGCCAATTCTTCATCGCTTCTATCTTTTGAGAGTCCACCTGTACACCCTCACTTGAAACTACATGACCCAAAATTTCTACTTAATCTAGACAAAACTTGCACTTGTTGAACTTAGCATACAGTTGTCGATCCTTAAGAGTCTGTAGTACCACCCTCAAATGAGTGGCATACTCCTTTTCGCTCCAAGAGTATATGAGAATGTAATCTATGAACACGATCACAAACATATCCAAGTTCTACTTGAACACCCTATTCATCAAGTCCATAAAAGTTGCAGGAGCATTTGTTAGCCCAAAATACATAACTACAAACTCATAGGGACCATACCGAGTCCTGAAGATTGTCTTCGAAATGTCACTTTCTCGAACCCTGAGTTGATGATACTCGGATCTAAGGTCTATCTTTGAGAAACACTTAGCAATCTGAAGCTGGTCAAAAAAATCATCAATCCTTGGGAAAGGGTACCTGTTCTTAATTGTAACCTTGTTCAATTACCGGTAATCAATGTACATCCGAAGGGAACCACTCTTCTTTTGGACAAAGAGAACTGGTGCACCCCACGGGGATTTGCTTGGTCTGATGAAACCTTTGTCTAAGAGATCTTTGAACTACTCATTCAACTCCTTTAGCTCAGCTGGAGCTATTCTATAAGGAGGAATAGATATAGGTTGTGTATCAGGAAGAAGGTTAATACCAAAATCAATCTCCCGCTAGGGAGGAATTCCTAGCAAATCATTTGAAAACACTTCTGGATATTCGCACACTACAGGAAGTCAATGGATAGTCGGGTTTTCAGACGTATCATCCTTAACCCTAAATGTATGGTACATGAAACCCTTAGAAATCATATTTCTAGTATTAAGGTAGGAAATGAAATGACCTACAGGCACAACTGAACTAATATTCCATTCTAGGACAGGCTCACCCGAAATTTGGAACTCTACCGCATGGGTTCTACAATTTACTGAAGCATAACATGCATGTAGCCCATCCGTGCCAAAGATAACATCAAAGTCCGTCATGGCTAACTCTACTAAATCTTTTGAAGTGACTTTCTGAAGGACTGTGACAGAGCAATTTTTATATAGCCATCGTGCTATAACTGAATCACCAACTAGAGTAGAGATGAGAAGGCTTCTAATAGGATTTCGGGACTGACTCCAAAAATACTAGCAACATAGGGTGTCACAAAAGATAAGGTATCCCTTGGATCTAATAATGCATATACATCAAGGTGGAATACTCGTAACATACCAGTGACTACATCTGGGGAGGTCTCTTGATCCTGATGAGAAGTCGAGGCCATAGAATCTGTTCTGACATTGACCACCACCCGCACTAGTGGAGACTCCCTGCTGAACTAAGCCTGCTGGTGGGGCTGCTGAGCTAGTGGCTGGGTCTCGGCCTCTACCATGGCCCTGCCTAGCTTCTGGACAATCTCTGAGCATATGTCCAGGCTTCCCATACCCGAAACAAGCACCTGTACCTGCTACGCACTGACTAGTATGTCTACGGCCACACCTGTCACAAACTGGAACATTGGGCTCCATAGATCTGCTCCCCTTACATCGAGAGCCTGATGCTCGTCTCTCTGGTCACGCCTAGATCTGGATGGCATACTCGCTGATGATCTCTGGTGGGATTGCTGACGGTGCCTACCACCAGGTCTCTATTGGGAGAATCCAGAGCTATCAGTCCTGGCCCTCTTGGCCTCTCTCTCTCTCTCGTACTCACCTGCACCACCTCCATCTGTTGGGCATACAGAACTGTCATGACCCGAGAGTACACCTGAATCGTAGACATGGGACAAGGAGCCCCGAGAGACCCGTAGTCAGCCCATGGTGTGAGCATAATACTACTTCATACATATAAGGCGGAAAACTTAACGTATCAAGCATGAACTAAATGAAAGTCGTAACATGCACCGAAATGCATTCATAAATGACAGAAAACTACACATAAGTCTAAAAGCCTCTAATCATAAAAGGCGGGTTGGAGGGACAAGACCCCAACTAACCCAAACATTCTGAAAGCAAAAGATAAACAAGGTCCGAACATGAAGCCCTCGAATCATGAGGACTCGCCACTGAACACTAAGTGACACTGAGCACAAGCTAGGGACGATGCTGAACCTGTGAACCGAATCCTAAAAATATGTGGGTCAGTACTTGGAAGGTACTGAGTATGTAAGGTATGCAAAACAATACTTAAAAACATAAAATCCAAAGGAGTGGGGACATCATGATCATAAGATTGAAATCATAAATATATCGTAAGGCTCAATATTTCCAAAATATTCGTAAACCTATCATAGTTATAGCATGTAAGGAAAACATTTCATAAAACATAACTTGAGCCAAAAGAACATAATCATGCATTCATTTAAAAATCATGAGGAACAATGGGAGGTTTCTACAACCGACATACCCCACATGAGCACACATGGATCCCGACCTGTAAACCTAGTCGGGAGGTCATCCATATATTGCCAAGGATATGAACCATGAAAGGCGTGATATCACTCATGAAGACCTCGTAGGGCATAGGGGACAATCACTGAGGAGGTCCCAAGCATAACCTACGGTGGCATGTAGTTCTGAGATTCGGTGCGTAACTTAGGCCCCAAACCTACTCGGTGTTAAGTACTACTCCCGAAACATGCAACATGCTCATAACATTCATAAAATGACATGCATGGCTAGTGAAAACATGGGTATCATAACATTCTTGAGAATTTGTATTACTAGCCATGGAATTGGGCCCGTGAGTCGGCCAGAATCGTAGTTTATAATTCGTAAGTGACATGTGGGCATTGCCCATAATTTCAAATATTCTTGACATGCTTAAATTCATAAGAAAACGATCATAATAGCATGAGAAATCGAAAACTCGAAGACATGCTTAAAATTTCAAAGAAATTCATTCATGCTTTCGGAATCATCTTGACCATGAAATTCACTAAAATTTTCCCCATAATTGGGCATCCATACTTTTAGAGGTTTAATTCATGAAATATGGCATAAACAATTAAAATCAGTCTAAATAAATTCAAAATTTCACAAATTTGACATGCCACAGTAAGTTCATTTCAAATTTTAAAGGATCATGCAAATTCATAAAGACCCATAAAGATTTGGCAGCTTTAACCTAGAAATTGAGAGAGTTTTTGGGAATGTATAGGAACTAAACTACCCATTCAAAACCCCACATACCTGTAAATTTCGTGATTCCTACTCCCTTAAAGAACCCTAAGTGAAAACTTGAAGAACTTGAAGAAAATTGCTCGAAACCCTTCCTACTCCCTTCTCTAACACTTGCAATTGCTAAAATGAACTTAGCAAGAGTTTTCATCCCTTAAAGACCCTGTTTCGACCTCAAAACAACGTGGTGTAGGGCCCAAAAGTGTAGAAAAGTTTAATTTGCCCTTACTAAAATTTCTCTAAAAAACAGGTCTGGCCCCGACCACGAGTCGTACCGCGAGTCGTACCACCAAGTCACAACTCGTGGTTACTTCTCGTGGTCACCTCACCATTTCTCCCAACTTTATGAATTTGGCCATGCTGGTATACCATGACTCGTACCACAATCCTACGGGTCGTACTGTCAACTATGGTGCCATCCACCCAAACCAATACGACTTAATCATAACTCCTCACCACGAATCGTAGCTACATATTACGAGTCGTACCACAACCTGTGACAACTCACCCTAGCACCCTTGGGAACTCCACCACGACTCCTAACAACGAGTCGTACCATCTCACCACGAATCGTAGGGCTGCCCGTGACACAACCTTAGGCTTCCGATCTCATCACGACTCGAGTAACGAGTCGTAGGTCATTACCACGACTCGTACCTTGAGTCATTCTGGTGAAATTTTTAGGTTCCTCTATAATCTTCAACTTCAACTCTCGGGTTTATTCTTAGGCCCTTCCGAGGTATTACGAGAACCATCAATGAGAAATCAATGTCCTGGTGAAGCATCACAGTCCGACAATCTTTGACCAAATAATCTGCTATCCCATGCATGAATAGACTCACTCGAGCCCTCTAGTCTGCCACCATCTCGAGTGCATACTTGGACAAGTGGGTGAATTCCAAAGAACTCTTGGACCATCATGTGGTTCTGCCTTAAGTTCACAAATTCTGCTTCTTTGATTTTCCTCATCTCTCGGGGAAAGAACTAATCCAAAATCGCAGTATGGAACTCATCCCAACCAATAGGGTCTGCTCTAACTGTCCTACTATCCTTCCATTTCCTAAATTAGATGTGTGCTACTCCTTTCAGTTAATAAGAGGCTAAGTCTGCACACTCCTCCCTGGTCACCCCCCATGATTTGGATGATTTCTAAATTTCATCAATAAACTCGTGGGGGTCCTCGTCCACCTTCGACCCAAGGAACTCCGAAGGGTTCATCCTCAGAAAATCTTTGACCCTTGCCACTATCGCATTCCCATTCTGAGGGACATGCGCTACCGCCTTGCTGGTTGACTTAGGCAGTCAAGGCCTAAGCTAACATCTGAATGGCAGCCCTAAACTCTGCATTGGCCACCTCTTCAGGTACATGATCCTTGGGGACTAGTGGAGCCTACTGGTGCCCATCCCTATTGCCATTCTCGTGGCCGTTTCCATTTCTGTTTCTCCTTCTGTTAAGTTGACGAGGAGGCATGATGCTGCATATGTGTACAGCACGAGTTATAAGGATAGAGAGACATTTCATCGCATGATATGGATCATAAAAGAAGGAAACATTGCCTAAAACATTTCATAGCCTCTTCTTCATAAGTGTGGTGCGCTTCACACCCATGAAAAAGACTCTACTTAACGCGACTTTGAGACACCCTAGGACACTTCGAAACCTAATGCTCTCATACCAAGTTTGTCATGAACCGAACATAGGCCCAGATCGAGACACGAGATAAGGAACCCCGAGAGACTCCAAGTCAACCCATGGCATGAACATGACATCTAAACTCAACATGATAATAGTGCAGAAGTATAACATATATANATATATATCACATAGAAAAAGTCTGAAAAGCTGATAACATCAAATATCTGAATACATAATAGAAATTTTAAACTGAAACATACTATGTTTGATAAGCCTCTACACACTGACAAGTTGATTGGACAAGACCCCAACTAACTCACTAAGATTGAAACTGAAAATACTGAACATAGACTGATAGAAGGGTCCTCAAAGGATGAGGACTCATCAAATCTGGATGGGAGATGTTACTTAGAGGATCTGGCTTACTGCGGGACTGAACCTGAATATTCGAGTATGTATGATGAAACGATACAACATAGAGTATGTTGTTAGTACGTGAAATGTACCGAGTATACAAGGTAAGTAAAACCGCTAAGTAAGTAGAATTATAAATCATGCATATCATAAAAACATTTCATCATAAGATCCTGAGAGTAGGGCTTGCATGTTATTATCTGAAAACATGATTTAAACATAACTAAATATCATAACTGAATCGAATGACCGAAAGCTGAAACTGAGTATTCATAAGTAAAACTAAACATTGGGTCAAACCTGTTGAAAACATAATATCATGACTGATGAACATGCATAACTGAAATCATGAGGAATAATGGGAGACTCGTCATGTAACTGACATTATCACAATAGAAATTACATGGTCCCCACTATTACACTTAGTGGGAAGAGCCATCTAAAGTCATACCAGGGATAAGGACGCTACCATAATATCGATATCAAGATGAAGGCCCCTAGGGGGAAGGGAAAGCTCACAAGGAAGGCCCCAAATAATCTTATCATACATACGTTAGTGCATAATTCTGAGGCACAGGGTTGACTGACCCTTAGCCTGCTCAGTTCTAGACACTACTCCCAAAAACATGCATATGCTCTCCATCATTTTTCAACAAAGCTGAACCATCATCTAGTGATGAAGATGAATCATAACAACATGCATAATCTAAAATCATAACATGACGAGCCTTGGATCAAACCATACCACAAGCTGAAAAGAGTGGGAGTCTAGACTCCAAAATTCATGTGGTAAGCTAATAACATGAAATCGAGATAAATCATGAAACATACTTGATCATATGGGTTTTCCCAAACTTAAACATACTTGAAGTAGACTTTGATAGTCAAAAACCTAAATATAGACAGGGGTAATTCAAAATCATACTTTTATCATATACATCGCATCATGCTTGAAAATATATATCATAATCTCATCTTTTCATGAACTTTCATAATTGCGAATCATAATTTGTAAAACTTGAAAACATGATTTGTAATTGAAAACATTGTAAAACATGTCCATAAATAATAATTCAATATTAGAAATATGAATAGATTATACTCATAATAGATACTTAGGAAATTCACAAGTTGGGTTAAAACCCTAGAGATCATCAACTTAGAATTTCCATGAGTTTGAGAAAGGATTGGATATGGTAGTGGATGGATACACTCATTATTAACCCTACATACCTGGGTAAGTATGATTTTATAACCCTCTTGAATTCCCAAAGGAAATTGAAGAAGAATTGATGAACTTCTAGTCTTGATCACCCTTAAAAACTTCTAGGATTTCATGCTCGAAGAGGGATAGGCTTAGAATGAACTAAACCATCTTAAAACACACTTATCTAAGCTTAAAATGACGTAGTTTAGGTCTTAGAAATTTAAAAATTACAAAAAAGCCCTTACTAAATTTGCAGAAAAATACACACTGCTAGTCCCAACGAGGGACTGGACGATTCATGGCCTGAAGGGACGACTCGTGGCCTGCCTGTCGTTGCCAACACTGGAATTCATACCTTTGAGGATTACCACGAGGGACACTATGATTCGTGGTGTCCGCAATGGCTTGTGGTGATCGAGTCGTGATGAGCACTGCCCAAAATTTTCACCTTCATGCCAACTTCTGACCACGAGTGACCCAACAACTCCTTGCTCTGACCACGATTCGTGGCTTGTATCGTGGTCAGCCTCAGAGACAAAAATCTTAGGCAACTCCTTCCTACCTCACAAGTCAATTAACGACTCGTAGGGTACTACATGGGTCACTAGACGACTCATCCTGTGACCTGGTGCAGAAAATCCTATTTTCTCCATTTCAACCCTCAGTTCTGATCTTAGCACTTTTGAGGTATTACACCGGAGTTACTATAGAACCCCAGAAATCCCTAGGACTAGCCTTCAAACTTAAAATGTGATCATGCAGAAAACTGGGAAAAGGGTCTCAGTATGAGTCACAGTACGACTCGTAGAATAGTGGTACGAGTCGTATCAGGACTCGTAACTGAAGGGTCAAAGAAAAACATAGTAGGTGGCTGGGAGAAACCACGATTACATGTTACAATTCGTACCAGCATGGCATTGATCGTACTGACCAATCATGGAAAAGTTCATAAAAGTGGTCGGGGAAATTCTGGTTAATCACGAGCCATGGTACGACTCATGACATGTTTGTGCGGGCTGTATAATCTAGTCGTGAGTTGAATCAGGAAAAGGTTCAGGAGGGAATCATGGATTATAGTATGACCTGTAGGGGCCATGTACGGATCATAATAGGCTTCCGTGGAAAACTTCAGAGAATGGTGTTAAGAAGGTCCCCTTACCACGGACGTCAGTACGGATCATATTATCCCGATATGACTCGTAGGTTGAGTCGTACCACATGGCGGGCAGAATTTTAATAACAGTTTCCAAGGGCATTTTTGTAAAACTCTAAGATCTTAACTCCTAAACTACGTCATTTTGGGTGTCGTTTGAAGGGAATTTAGGGGGGTTGATCGACTTTTTACTCTCATTCTCTTCCAGAGCTCACGAAAATAGTATGAAGATAGCACAGGCATCCTGTTCGAAGCAAAAGCTAGAGCACTCAATCTTCTTCTCAATTTCTCAAGGATTTTCTCAGGGATTCTTCTTCAGGTATGTGAGATTCCAACAAGGGTATTTATTTCACCCTTATGTCCCAAATATCTTATAGAAATCCTATTAATTCCACCCTATAGAAGGTGAAAACTAGGGGTTTTCTTCAGACAGCTTATGAATTCCTTTACTGTTACAATTATTGACGTTTTTCTAAGATTATTACCAGTTCTAGTTCATGCCTTGGTATCATTTATGCAATATGTATTTTAGTCGTAATCTTTAATATAATTTTTAATGAGACTTGCATGATTTAGAATCCAGATATGAATATTGCTTTGTCAGGATAATTTCATTTAAATTATGAATGTTAGTACAGATACATGAACAGAAGTTAGTCTTTTAGTATATTCAATCTCAGAGTCTCAAATAATACTCAGTATTCTTTAAAAATATCAGTTGATCAGTTTGACTTTTATCAATATTTTGAGATACTCAGTAATACCAGTTTATCTTTTTAACAGTTTTTCTTTAGACTGTTATGACGCTTTCAGATAAAGAAGCTCTAATAAGTCATAGAACATAGTTTATTTTAGGTCCTTAGACTCTCAGAACACTTCCAGATAAGCAGTTCTGACCTAAGTATTAGGACATCAGTTTCGAGCTATCAGTACAGTTAGACATATTTAGAACTTTCAGCGGGAATAGAACTTAGCAACGAGAGGAACGGGGTTCAGCGCACCCAGGTTTCCAGAACTACATTTCTACCGCAGGTTTTAGCTCGAATGGGCTCCAGAGAGTGATCACTCAGTTCATCTACTATACACTGGCAAGGTATAGTGGACCTTCTTCGATGGGTGGTATACATCGGACTTCACGTCTAGCTCACGTGGTTACATGTCGGTTATAGT
>JACEIK010000931.1:258116-268561 GCA_018107945.1 Datura stramonium
CGGCTCCTCCCGCGATGGTTCGACGTGTCACTTATCCGGTCTTTCCCCGGGCCTTTTCCTAGCATGTATGGCATTCAAAACTCTTAACCAACATGCGAATCGGTCATCTACATGTCGAGAATTGACGGGGTGTAACACTTCTCTCATACTAAGTCATTCCAAGTACTAACGCATATTTTTATGCTATATCATTTTATGATATAGACTCAGGTACTCAGCTTTAGCACCGCGGTTAGATCTTCTCAGCGATATCCTTACAGCTTTCGTGGTGAGTGCTCATATGTCGATGGTCGGGGTTCCATTTTCAGTTTATTATATTTTGTTATTTCAGTTAATATATTAGAGTTAGCTGGAGGTTTGTCCCAGCAACTCATCAGTTCTTGTTAAAAGGCTTTCAGCCAATTTTTACAGACTCGACTAGATTTTTAGACTATTTCAGATTTTTTTATCGTTTACCTAGTAACAGTTAATTCTTTATCAACTTCCACTCTTTCATTATCATTTCAGTAGGTCAGTTTTAGTATAATATGCTCTACTAGGATTTTCTTGGGGATCACTTGGGACTCTAGGTACTGTGTCGCGTCCAAGGTGCAGACTCGGATCGTGACAGTAACCTATTGCTTTTATTTTTATATACATATGATTTTGATGAGTAGGTCAGGTCCCTGTCCCGATTGTATATCTACTTTTGAAATCTTAGAGGATTGTATACTTATGGCTTGTAGTATTGATGTAGGCCTTGTTGACCCGATTGTATAGTTGTTGTATTAGATTGACCTTGCCGGCCTTTGTATATATGTGCTTGGCTTGAGGCCTAGTTTTCCCTATTGTGTTTTATGGACTCTAATTTTGTTGTTATATATTTTGGTGCCAAGACTCATCGGCTCGGTTTTATTATTAGTTAGCTATAAGATTCGCTCGATCAAGTGAGGCACCAAGTGCTAGTCGCGCCTCCTCGGATATGGGGAGTGACATTTATGCTTGAAAGAAATATATAGTTCTTGGTGTTTTGATGTGTTTAACCACTTGGACCTCGTATTTTAATTCAGAGGAGGAAACTTCTCTCACCACTGTATGGATCTAATTACTCAAGCTCAAATTGGCACTAATTTAATTAGGATGCACTTGTCAGAATCACTGCTCCTCTAGGAAATCTCTTGAAAATTGATAAAGAAATGAAAATAAAATCTAGGCCTAATTTTTCTAAAGTTCTTATGGAAATTTATTTGGTGAAGATTAGAAGAGATTCAATTTGGGTTGGGTTGCTAGATGAGAAAGGTTTGTAATGTGGATGCTTTGATCAAAAAGAGGAATATGTATTTGTGCCGGATTATTGTTTTAAATGTAAATATCAAGGACACATTTGAGGATATTTTTTTGGCTCAACCTAGTAGAAGAAAGATGCTTGTTAGAGGGCCTTTCCCAACTCCCTCATAACAGACCTAAGAATTTGCTCCTCCTAATATTTTTTATCCTCCTAGATTGATACATGATGTTAATATTCATTATGTGCCTGTTGCTAATGTTAATATTTTATCTGCTGCAAATATTGTTATTATTTCTAATAATAAGAGGCCTGAGATTGTTGCTCCTTATGCTCCTAACTAGAGACCTTATCCTACAAACAGAAATAGACACATATTACAAAGGGGAATAAGAGCTAATTTAGCTAAAAGGATGATTATGAAGTGGCAAACTAGACCACCCACCAATAAGGACGTCACTGAGAAACAAGAACAATTGTAACGACTTATGACTCATAAATTTGTAGTTTTTAAAGTGACTCAAATTAAAGGTCACCTAGGGATCAACTCAAAGATTCTAAAATTTTGAATATCCAAGTGACCTTCCTAGTTCATACCTATGCAAATATGCCTATTAGCAATTATTTTCAATATCTGGATAGTCTAGAAGGTACATTAAATTCTGAGGATACTACACTTGTAAAAAAACACATACACATGTATGGATTTTGTTCACGCTAAAGCTACTGGGAATATCATTCACCATATTTCCAAAAATGTTACTTCTACATATACTAAGAAGGTTACAAGATCTCTATCAATGACTCCTTTAAGAATCACTGCATCGCCTAATAAACCAAAAGATGACACTTTCTATGTTGCGCCTTCCAATGCTAGTATTCATGCTAAGAATCTCTAGGCCTCTTCTCAACAAAACTTGGATGTTAATGTTATAAAGTGCCCCTATGATCCAACATATGCTAGCAACATATAAGGACCTTTTATATCTTAGATTCTTGTCTCCCCTAATAATTCTCCACCTTCTACTTTTAGATAGAAAGAAAAATAATGAGTCTTTGTCCATAATTTTTTATAAGGATTCTATCAATAAATCAAATAGTCAGGGTGGTATTAATCTAGTAATACGTCTTTGGAGCCCTGAGCTAGCTCATAAGAAATCTTCTCCAACTGCTCTAACTCTGTCTACAGGTATTACCTAAGTTGTCCCTATCCAGATAAGAAATTTCCAAACTCAATTCCATGAAAGGATTGGAAGTAATGGCGATGGTGATTATATAGAGGAAGATAAGGAGGAAGAGGATGAGTATAAAGAATGTAACCCCACTGACGAGGACAAGTTAATCAAAGCCTTCGCTCCTAGAACTTCTTGGATTAGTAGATACAAAAACAAAAGATGCATTTACTCAACACATAAATAATCTCATCATGTAAGACAATCTCTCTTAAAGAAGTAAATACAACAGACAAGGCCAAACTACTCAGATGATAGATCCTCACACAAAGGTAAAAGTAAAGTTTTCTCAAATTAGTATTTCTACATCAAATGTTTCCATGATTGATATAATCACTTGGAATATCTAATAAATAACGTCCATGGAACCCTTCAAAAGATTAAAATTTCTCACCAAATGTATAATATCCAAATTATTGCTTTATTAAAATCGTTTGTTGATAGTTCTTATATTTCTCCACACAAAAAGTGGATTCGTATGGATAAATGTTGCAGCAACATAGAATGGATTTTTTTATCCTCTTTATTTGAAGCCATTGTGATTTTTAATGACTCTCAACATGTTGCCTTAAAGTTCAAATAGAAGAATAATTTAGATATCTTTTTTATGACATTTGTGTAAGCCAAGAACAAAAACACCTGAGGCTACCCTTTTGGGAAAGCTTAGATAAATATTTTAGCCAGATGAATGGTCCTTGGTGATTATCTGGATATTTCAATATTATTATAAATAAGGAGGACATCCTTATAGAATGCAGAAATTTGGGATTTAATTAATAGCATGGAGGAGTGTGGGATGATTGATGCAGGCTTTAGAAGTACCAGGTCCACTTAGTGTAATGCAAGAGATAAAAGACACGAAATTTGAAAAAAATTGATAGGGTACTTATTAATTATTAATGAACAACTAAATATCCTAGAATTAGTGCGGACATCTAGCTAGTACTAGGTCAGATCACACACCAATGCTAGTAAGATATTCTAATATTGAGTTCCAAGAAATTAGATACTTCAAATTCTTAAACTTCTATACAGATCACCCTAAATTCAAAGAACTAAGAAGATGGAAAGAAGATATACAAGAAATTCATGTAGAGATTTAGTAGAAATTGAAAATTTTGACCAAACAACTCATCACCTGGTCTACAGAACAAATAGGGATGTTTAGAAAAATATTAAAGAATGAAAAAATAAGATGCATCAATTAGAAGCTCTCTATATTGATGATAATAGAGAAGATGTTCATAGGGCTCAGGCTAATTATACGAAATGACTCAAGTGTGAAGATTCTCTCTTATGATAGAAAGCTAGCGAGGCAAGCTGGGAAGGGGCTAAGACTTAGGATTCGAAAATCAAGTTAGAGACTCTTAGACGTCCCATAGAGAGAATCTCATATTATATATTTGAAAAAAGGTGACTCTAATTTCAAGTATTTCCATTCCATGATCAATGGTAGAATAAGAAGAGTAACTCTTCATAGATTCAAGAACCAAGAGGGCCATTGGATTTCTAGTAACAAAGAAATTGGTGAGGAGTTTGTCCAATTTCTTGAGAGACTGTTCAAAAAAGATGTTACTCCTACAGTTTAGCATATTGATTGTATTCCTCATATGGTTATTCAAAAATATAACACAACTCTCGGTGTTATCCCTAGAGAGAAGGATATAAAAGATCTATTTTTTAATATCCTAATAGCGCCCGAACGCTATTTGGATCATTAAAAAACCTAGTTTTATTGGGTATTTTTACCAATCTTACTGGGAGATCATTAAACAAGAAGTGATGGAATTGGCTCATAGTTTCTTTAATGACTTTTATCTTACTTAATTCTTGACTAGTACATGCTTAGTTCTTATCCAAAAAGTTGAAAATTCTTCAACCTGCTCTGAAATGAGACTATTCGCCTCTCAAACTTCTCCAGCATGGTAATCTCCAAGGTTATGTGCAACAGATTGGCTAGAATTCTTCCTAAACTCATCTCAGCTAATCAATCAGATTTTGTTCATGGTAGACTTATTATTAAAAAAGTTATCCTAGCTAAAAAGATTATTTATGATATCAAAACAGAATGATAGTGGTAATATTGTTATTAAACTTGATATGTCAAAAGTTTATGATCGGGTTAATTGATAATTTTTTAAAATGGTTCTGAAAAAGGTATGAATTTTTTAATTCATGGATGAATTTAATTTGGAGATCCATCTCAAATATATGGTATTTAGTATTAATTTATGAATCCAGAAAAGACTTTTTACACTCCAGTAGACTCTTAAGTAAGGAGATCCCCTCTCTCTAGTTCATTTCATTTTAGAGGTCGATGTTTTATCTAGAATACTCAACAATCTTCATGATAATCATTTGTATACTGAATTCTCTATGGATAGATTTGTACATCAAATTTCTCACCTTGATTATATTAATAATATGATCATATTCACATAAGGTAATCCACAATCTCCCAATCCAGTTAAGACAATCTTGAATAATTATTCAGGTAGTTCCAAACAACTCATTAATGATGAAAAGAGTTGTTTTCTTGTTAAATAAAAATTTTGTTCAAAAAATATTTCTAGAATCAAAGAAATTATTTGTTACAAACATAAAGTATTCTCATTGTCCAATTTAGGGTGCCCTATCTATTTGGGAAGAAAACTTATTGCTATATTCAATGACTCAGTGATTAAGGTGGCAAGAAAGATTTCAGACTAGCAAGGAAAACTTGTATTAATAGGTGGGAAAGTTATTCTTATCAAATTCAATCCCAACATATTTATATTCTTGCTACTATGAAGTCCTCTAATGATATTTTCTTACAAATATAAAGAAACATGACAAGATTTTATTAGAGTATTACTGATGAGAAAAAGAAGCTCCACTGGAGTTCTTAGGTTAAAATGTGTTATCCAACTGATGAAGGTGGCATTGGCTTTACATAATTGAAGGATATTAGTGAGTCACTTGCAACGAAAAAATGGTGAAGATTTAGAACCGTTAAATATCTTTCTGCTAGTTTTATTAAGATCAAGTATTTCCGATTAGCTCATCCAGTAAACAAAAATGGAGAGCAGCACTATCTCATGGGTGGAAAACTAAGTTGGAGGTCAAAGAAAAAGACGAGGAGCAAATATTGTGGAAGATTAATTCAGGTTCTTCCAGTCAATGATGAGACATTGGACTGGTCTAAGGACCATTTGTCATGACCCAAGCATGGACCCCGGACCGCAACACTGGACCTAGAACTACAAATGGCTCCAAGCTAACCTATCGCACATACATAGCATGATTAAGAGCATATCACTAAGAGAAAATAAATCATAAATCATAACATGAGCAGAAGTTTAGAATCTCATAAAGCATAAACGAGACTATAAATCATCACCGCTGAACATCTACATATAGTTGTCTGAAAAGCCTCTAGTCATAGATGAGCTGATGGGACAATAGCCCCAACTAACTCTACCAAAATTTTAAAACTAAAAGGCATAAAAGAAAGAACATGTAACAAAACTAACGACCTGGGATCATGTAGACTCAACCAATCTAGGGCTGAACTGGACTGAAGCGGGAGCAGAGCTAACATCGGGGCTGAGACTAATTAATTGAACCTATATCATGAGACGATATAGCTTAGAAGTATGTGGTTAGTACATTGAATATACTGAGTATATAGGATACGTAAAACATGATAGTAAAAAGATATTCTAGAATCATTAGTACAGAGCAAGCTAAAAAATGAGTTTATCATAAACTGAGTATAATGGCTCAAGGTTTCCAAAACTGAATCATAAAGCTAGACATGGCTGATATCATAAACAAAATATCATAAAACATATATTGAGCTAAAATATCATAATTCATAAAAGCATAAGTCGTGAACATGAACATGCATTGAAAATCCAGGAACAGTGAGAGACTATCATAATCGACACTATCATGAATGAGCACATGATACCCAACTATCTCGCTCAAGGAAAAGTCGTCCTAAGTCTTGTCAGGGCAAAGAATGATAAATGTGTTATATCACTCATGTGCCTCGTTAGGTGGGGGAACACTCTCTAGAGAGGCCCCAAATATGAATATATACCTACAGTGGCACGTAGTTCTGAGACTTAGATGGCGCTGAACCCCGGTGTACTCGGTGCTAGATACTACTCATAAAACATTCACATTGCTCATTGTCATAATCATGAAACATGCTAGATACTATTCATAAAATATTCACATTGCTCATGTTCATAATCATGAAACATACTTGATTTTGTATGGGATAGTTATAAAACATGAAAATCATAGTCATACTTATCATAAGTGAACTAGCCATGAAAATAATGTTGTTGATTCGGCCATGAAATTCATGCATAATTGAGTAAATCATCATAACTTAAGAAATATAAGTTCATAAGAGATTCTTGTTGAAAACATGCATTCATAATCATAAAACATGGATTGAATCATAAGAGAATTGAATTCATAGAAGATCATAAGAGGTTTCATCAAAATTAGGTCTAACCCTAAAATTTCCTTAAAACATGATTAGAGACTTGAATTTATGAGATTGAGATGACATTGAGAATGAGGGTGGAAGAAATCCCCCATTCATAACCCTATATACCTGCGCTTGATGAATCATTAACTTGATTTGAAGACCCAAGAGAAATTGAGAAAAAGATGATGAAGAACCCTAGCCTTTCCTTGAGAGAAATTTCAACTTACGGTGTTTAAAGAGAATGAGGATTTAGGCTAAGTATAACCCCTTAATCAGCTCTTTAGGAATCTTAAAAAGACATCACTTAGGAGTTAAAAATATAAATATTTACTAAAATACCCTTGGACTGCCTAACTGAAGTATTAACTAGCAGAACCAACGATCCATCCCACGGGTCGTTGAACAAACCAACGAACCTTTGGTCCTATCGTTGGTTCCCACTTATTCTTTGAACATCCTTTAAACCTTCTTCAACAAATAAACTAAACGACCGGTACTATCTAACAACGGGTCATACAATTCGCTAGTTGGTTCTGGGTAGATTTTGAAAAATTTCTGAAGTTCATCACCATAGGATAACCAACTACTCGTTGGTTCATAGGACAACTTTTCCTATTGGTTGTTCAATGGCCTGGTGCCATTTTCCTACTGGTTTCTACTACAAGTCTCGAATATGATCTTAGGGACTCTTGGGGTGTTACACTATTACTTAAGTTATCTCTCATGATAACACTAATAGAAATCAGATGGTGAAAGAGTTGATAGTTGATGGCGCTTGGAGCATACATCACTTGCATTTTTTCTAAATTTCTTTCTGAAATTACTCTTAGCATTCCTATTGGGAGTTCTTCTAGGGCTGATATTTATATTTGGATTTGTTGCTATAGTGGTAATTTTTCACTTCTTCAGCTTAGATGATTGACGGAAAACTCATCGAAAAGACCTTTTCTTTCATAACATTTGGCAGAAACTAGTTCATTTTAAAATGTCCTTTTTAGTCTAAAAAATGTTAAATAGAAAACTTCAATTGATGAAATTATTAGCATATTTGGTATTGATTTTTCTTCCAGGTGTTGTTGTGTAGTGGGCAAATTAGAAACTATTCAACACACATTCTTAGATGGATATATGGTCAAGAATGTTTGGAACTTTTTTAGAACTTCACGGGGCATATATGAAAACTTGGGACAACCAAGACTATTTTTTTTTAAATGATGGGCAACCAAGGAAAGAAATAAACTTTACAAAAAGAAACTTAAAGTTGCTTCTATGTTCATCTGCTGGAAAATCTAAAAGGCTCAATGCCCAAACATATATGGTAACTCTAAAGTGTCTAAGATTAGATTAATTTAAATAGTTTTTATCATCTCAAATGAATAATCTCAGGTCAATAATTACAATCCACATTCAAAGTGACAGTGAAATGGACTTAGCAAGTAGATTATGCAAATATCAAACAAAATTGGGTGCATCGTAGTGTGGTGGATCAAACCTACATTAGATTAGATTGAATAAAAGTCAATTCATATAGCAGCAATAATAGAGAAGATTCAATTGGATCCGGAGGAATTATAAAAGATGATAATGAAACAATTATCTCGGCATTTGCAAAATATCTAGACAAGGGAAGCAACAATTCAGCAGAAGCACTTATGCTCGAATTTGGAGTGCAATCATGTATTTCTCAAGGTCTTAAAAATATAATTCTTGAATGTGATTTCTTGATTATTGTCAATATGCTCAAGGGCAATACAAACATAGCATGGCAATTGCAAGACACCATAGATGATATTAAACAGATGCTCTCCCAGATATATTAAATTATATAATATTGTTATAAAGAAGATAATCAAGTTGTGAACGCGCTAGCCAAATGGAGTATCGAAGAACAAGATGGGAAATGTTCTGAATCCAAAGATTTCCTAAATATGCAGCTGGAGCATATAAATTTGACAAGGAAAACATCGCATCAACCAGCCAGAAACAAAGGAAGAACATCTTTATATAATTGCAAATTTTTTTAGAGCCTCATATTTTGCTTAGAGAGCCCACCTCTCACTGTAAAATACCACAAGTGAGTATATGAATTTTGTAAATGATTTTTTTCAGAGGTTATTTTTAACCTTGGCTTTTTGTACATTCCCTTTTGATGAAATAAAAGGCTCTTGCCGCCTCACGGAGTGAGTTTTATATATACTACTCTTAGTGTACGCGTCTCACGCATGTCCTCCATATTAATAAAAATATAGGTCAAACACATATACGACCCCTTAAACTTGTCAGAAAATCCCATTTAGATACTTAAACACGATCTTGTCCTAATTGAATACAATATTGTGTATAATTTTTTTTTATCAGACACAACATGCTGAAAATTCATTCAGATGTGACACTTAAGCAAGCTTGTGTTGTTAACTATTGCCTAACATGGGAAAAAATATCACCTATTAAAAAAACTATTTCATGCTTTAATTTATATAGATGGACCCAAAACATTGTCCATAGAATTTTTTTTATAAATTTTTTTTATACAGCTGCTGCTGCAAATCTACCCAAATACACCTCAAATCCGCTCAAAAATTCTTCAAAGTCAAGATTTGAGCTCCTTTCAATATTTTAATTCTTTTGATATATTACCAATCAAAAGAGTGCTCATTTGCGGCAACCCAAAAATTCAAACTTGAGCTTCGAAGCTCATCAATGGTTGTCCATGGTGTTTGCAGCTTTCTTCTTCATGTTTTTAAGCTCTCATTTAATGGAAAATAACGTTTTTTATCTATCGCAATACATAATAATTGACTTTGATGATAAATCTTCAAATTCGAAGCTCCAGACAGATTCAAATCATAGCTTCGACGGCCTTCAACGACTATTATTTGGGAAGAAAATGGAGACGAGGGAGGGGGTGGGGATTGTAAAAATAGAATTTTTATTTTAAATAAAAGCTTTTAGGTTTACAAATTTCTAATATAATCTACGTCAGCTAACACTCATGTGCTCAAATATTGTGCAGAACACACTGATGCCAAGTTAGCTTGTTGTATTTGGTAGAAACGAAATTATATATAGTATTGTGTTCAATTGGAATGAGGTTATGTTCGAGTGTCTAAATGGGATTTTCTGAAAAGTTTAAGGGGCCGTATATGTGTTTGGCCAAAAATATAATTATAAAAATAGCATAAATAATATTTAAAAGATGTGTTTGTGTAATAAGATATGAATTTAGAAAGAAAATTATATATTTCAAATTGATAAATGATTAAGTTTAAGAGTTTGGTCCAATTCAGTAGTATTCCTTCAATTTGTTCTAATACGTGTTTCATTAAACAAAAACATCATAGAAATAACGTTTAATTGAAAGATAAATAAGTATTCGCTTTTACATGAACCCTTTAATGCATGCATTAAATATATATTTTATGTTAATTATTACAAAATTTATAATACTACTATTAAAAAATTA
>JACEIK010000931.1:301168-312428 GCA_018107945.1 Datura stramonium
GGGAGTGTATTAACACTAGTTTGGAGTAGTTCCAATTACTTTGACTCGGCGGGTCGCCGCTTCGCCGGACGATTCTCGCGAAACTAACTCCGTAGGAATGTTCGCTGTAGCTTTATACTTCGGTATCCGAAGTTAATTTGAGTTTGGACCGTGTTTGACGGCGTAATCGAATGAATTTCTACCTTAAACCGTCCTCCCTTTTCTGTTTTGGTCGCTCACTACTGAAAAGAAATTAAAATAATGAAATTAAAATGAAGCGGGGGCTTTATTTACTTTGGCCCGGACAGCCCCTCCGTGGCACGTTGGCCATCATGGAGGGACAGCCTCCGTGGCACGTTGCCATTGCGGAGGGGTCTGCCCGGCCTCCTCTTGCAACGCTTCAACGTGGCACTTGTCCGGTCTTACCCCGGGCCTTTTCTAGCATGTATGGCATCCTAAAACTCTTTACCAACATGCAAATAGGCCATCTAAATGTCAAGAATTTACGGGGGTGCAACAGTAATGCACCCGCCACTTTTCAGCGTTGCATGATGTCCATATTTTCTTACATGCTGGAAGACATCATGGAAGTCTTTATGGATGATTTTTCCGTGGTGGGTGACTCATTCGAGGATTGTATGGTTCATTTGAGCAAGGTGCTTCAGAGATGCGAAGAGACAAATTTGATGCTTAACTGGGAAAAATGTCATTTCATGGTCAAGGAAGGAATAGTGCTAGACGACAAGATTTCTGATAAGGGTATGGAGGTAGACCGGGCCAAGATTGAGGTGATTGCTATTCTACCACCTCCAATTTCTGTCAAAGGTGTTCGAAGCTTTTTGGGCCATGCTGGTTTTTACAGAGGATTCATCAAGGACTTCTCCAAAATTGCACATCCATTGTGTAAACTACTTAAGAAGGAGGTGAAGTTTGTTTTTGACAAGGCATGTTTGAAGGGGTTTGAATGTCTAAAAGAGAGATTGATCACGACCCCCATTATAGTGGCACCAGACTGGTCTTTGCCTTTTGAGGTTATGTGTGAAGCTAGCGGTGTGTCCCCAGGAGCTGTGTTGGGTCAAAGGCGTGAAAAGATTTTTCATCCAATTCATTATGCTAGAAAGGCTCTTAATGCAACTCAGAAAAATTATACCGTAACAGAACAGGAGCCGTTGGCTGTAGTTTTTGCATTTGAGAAGTTTCGGGCATACTTGCTCGGAACTAAGGTGCTAGTCCACACAGATCATGCAGCTTTGAGATATCTGATGGCAAATAAAGATGCTAAGCCACCGTTGATTCGATGGTGCTGCTACAAGAGTTTGAGTTTGAGGTAAAAGACCGGAAAGGGACTGAAAATCAGGTTGCAGACCACTTATCCAGATTAGAACTTGATGCAACACTTAGAAATGAGCATGACATAGATGACGCATTTCCAGACGAGAAGGTTCTAGCGGTATCTCAAGATCTCATCCCATGGTTTGCAGACTTTTCTAATTATTTGGTGAGTGATGTTGTACCGGAGCACTTATCCTTTCATCAGAGGAGGAAGTTTATGTCCAATGTGCAAAAATTATTCTGGAATGAGCCGTACTTATTCCACATATGTGCTGATGGGGTTATTCGGAGATGTGTACCCGAGGTGGAGATGTTGAGTATATTGGAGGCCTGCCACTTATCCCCTGTTTGAGGCCACCACAGCGGGATCCGCCCAACCCACAAAATTCTACAATGCGGGTACTATTTTCCAATCATTCACCAGGATGCGCATGATTTTTCAAAGGCATGTGATGCATGTCAAAGACAAAGAGGCATATCACGGAGGCATGAGCTTCCTCTTACTCCCATCCTCATTATTGAGCTATTTGAGTATGGGGCATTGATTTCATGGGTCCATTTGTGAGCTCAAACGGGATGAAGTATATACTTCTTGCTATTGACTACGTTTTGAAATGGGTGGAAGCAGTTGCTCTGCCAAACAATGAAGGGAAGAGTGTTATAGCATTCTTGAAGCGGGATATATTTGCAAGATTCGGGACCCCCAGAGCCATCATTAGTGATGGGGGTTCGCATTCTTGTAACCGGTTGTTTCGCTCTTTATTGGAAAAATATGGGGTCAAACATAGGGTGGCCACACCCTATCATCCGCAGTCTAGTGGGTAGGTTGAAGTCACCAACAGGGAGATAAAGACTATTTTGGCAAAGAATGTGAATGCAAACCAGACAGATTGGGCAAAAAATCTAGATGATGCTTTATGGGCCTATGGGACCTCCTTCAAGAATCCTATAGGTATGTCTCTGTATCAACTTGTTTATGGTAAAGCATGTCATCTCCCGATCGAACTTGAGCATATAGCTATGTGGGCGCTCAAGAAGTTGAATTTGGATTGGAACAAAGTTGCGAACTTGAGTCTTGATCAGTTGAATGAGTTAGATGAATTTCGTTTGAAAGCCTATGAGAGTTCTGAAATTTACAAACTAAGAATGAAAATTCAGCATGACCGGAAAATTGAGAAAAGAGAATTCAGCCTGGGTGGTATGGTACTCTTGTTTAATTCTAGACTTCAGTTGTTTTCTGGAAAGTTGATGTCTAAGTGGCTGGGACCTTTTTGAGTGGTCCAAGTATTCTCCCATGGGGAAATCGAATTGGAAAACCATGCGGGAAAGCGGTTCAAGGTAAATGGTTAGCGAGTAAAAGCTTATTTGGGGAGAAGTGAAGAACTCAAACTGGTAGATCTGTGGACTCTGAGTGAAGTCTGAGTAACTCAAGAGACTTGTGTCGTGCCGCGATGTTAAATCAGGCGCTACATGGGAGGTAACCCATGGAGGTGTTTTGGTGAAGTTTGAGTAGCCAAATCACCCACGTCATGCCGCGATGTTAAATCAAGCACTTCTTGGGAGGCAAACCCAGTTGTAAATGTAAGAAATAAGTAGTGTTCACATTTGTTAATGGGTGAATAAGATGGAAAATCTGAAGTTGGAACCAAAAACTGAAACTTCAGTTCTGGTGTAGAAAAGTCACAGAACGAGTCGTCTTCTGACCTGACGACTCATTCAATCAATTCGTGAAGAGAACTGTAGAAAACAGGGGAGTGACGTGCGACTTAACGAGTCTTGTCTTCAAGAAACGAACCGTCATGTCCCCTCTCATGTACACTGGATCAAATTCTGAATGACAAGGAAAAGGGTGATAATGGCTCACTCAATGAATCGTTGGGAGACCAAACGAGGTGTTAAGTGGCCCGTTTTGAAGCCATACCAACCCAAGGACCACGACTATTGGGTTACCCCACGAGTCGTTACTTGAGACGTAGGTCCCAGGTAAGTTTACTAAACTCCAGTGACGACACGAAAAGGCTCAACGAGTCATTTAAGCACTTAACGACTCGTTACTCTGGGCATTTTAAAATTTAATTAAACATTCAACCCATCCCAGGACTGGAATTAGGGTAGTTTTTTTTGAGAACCCATAAAACCCAATTTTTTTTTCTCCAAACTCTCCCCATTAAACTTAACCACACACAAAACTTCAAATTTCCTTCTTCTCTTCTTCTTTTTCTTCCTTCAAAACCCATCGAAAACACCTTCACCATTGCACGCGCAGTCACTCAAGCACACTCACGAATATTGCACTCCATCTCTGATCAAGCACATTATGAGTAATCTTCCCCATTAAATTTTGAATATTGTTGCATTTAAACAAGAATTTCTAAGACCCATGCTGTTAATGAAAGGGAATTTACTTTGGATAAATTTGTGCTTGTGTATATCTGTGCCTCTTGATGTAATTAAACCATAGGAAGATTTAAACAAAGATTTCTATCATATTTCACTTGGTTTAATTTTAGATTGTGAATCTCTATGCGTGTGGAATTGAAATTTAGGAAGAAGATGAAGTTGAAATGTGTGAACTGAAACTCTAGAGCACGAGCTACATCACGAGTTGTTGGATCACCAAATGACTCATTGTGTAGCTCGTCCTGGGTGGAAAACTTAAGCCAATGAGGCAGTGTACCTAACGACCGACCGAACGACTTACTCGTTGGGACCAATCGTCAAGTACACTGGCCAATCTTGAAGGAAGTCTAGTCTGAGACGAAGAATGACCTCACAAGTCGTTGCCAGTGGCAACTACTCATTTAGTCACCCGTCAGGACCACTGGGCACTAGCTCAAAAATGTTTTCTATTTCATCTCATCTTGCAGACTAACATTGTTTCCATAGGTACAATGGATCCCGGAGGTACACCAAAGAAGGGTCCAACAAAGAAGCAAGCATTTGAGCGCAGTCAACCCTCATACCGTAGACTGCGTGATGATCCATCATCCTCTGAAGAGTCGAGTGGATCTGAGGAGGAATATGATGTATCGGAGGAGCAGCTAGTGAGGAGGACAACTAGGGCTAGGGCTCAACAAACTTCAAACCCGAAAACCCTGGTTGATACTCCTACTCTACTTGCGAGAGATCCGCCCAGCCGCAGTGATGAGAATGCTATGGCTGCAACTGCACTTGCTCTCGAGCCTCCCACAATTGGGAAGAACACAGAGAGAGTTGATGAATCACATGCTCAGAGAGTGGATTCTGATAATGAGCTGATGGAGACCTCAGACACATCAAAATGAGCAACCAAGAAATGTACGGAGATGGTGTGTTCATGGCATGCGGGCTATATACAACCGAGATATTGCTCCCAATGAAAAAGGCAATCCAAAGAGGAGCATATATGAGGAGCCTAGGCTGGTCACTATAGGGCTTAAAGATCTTCCAGAGCTACAGGCAGTGTTTGATAAATACAAGTTTGGGTGGTTGACCGAGCCATCAGGTAGTTACAGTTCATGCTTGGTCCGAGAGTTTTATGCAACATATGCAACCACATTGCAACGGTTGGCATTAGGGGGCCAGGATTGGAAGAAAAGGCCCGCATTGAATCGGGTGTTGGTGCGTGAGACTCCAGTTGACATTTCTGAGCGGACGATCTCCAGGATACTGTATGGGTCAGATTATAAGGCTCCATTGAACACGACAGAATTTGATCACAGGCTATCTGAGTTGAAGAAAGTCAAAACAAAGAAGTTGAATAGCCAGGAGTGCATCTAGTAGTATACTTGGCTGTCTTGGATCATTGCTACAAGAGGTCCGCTAGTGGAATGGCTGCATGGTACAGAATCACAGATAAAGAAAGCCACACTGAATTTTCAGGAGAAATTTTGGTGGTCACTGGTGCGGCACAGGCTGGTACAAACCAGTAATGACAACATCCTTTCACCTGATAAAACAAATTTGGTAGCAAGCTTAATGGAGGGGTATTCCATCAACTTCCCGCGATACATTGTTGAGGAAATTCGAGAGCGGGCAATCAATGAAGGTACTACCATTCTATTTCCATGTTTGATTGATAGACTTTGTCAGGAGTCAAAGGTGCCATTATTGCCATCAGTGGACCAGAGAGTAGTGGTACAAAAGATTACCAAATTAGGTTGATTCGATATGATACAAACCCGATTTCGAGGGTGAGGACTCAGGCAGTTGCATCCGCAGGAGCAACAATATTAGCAGAGGCATTTGGCTTCGGGATGCAGACTGATGCAGCACAATTTGCTGAATTGGCAGCTGAGCCTATCGAGGGCAGAGAGACAGGTAGCCAGCCTGAGGCTACGGATGCAGCGGATACCTCTACACTTGTCGACGTTCCTAAGTCATCATCTACTGCAGCAACCCCAAGACCACCAGTTGCGCCTCCACGAGCCACCACATCCGGCCTAGTCACGGTTTCACAGGAGCTCTTAGTTGATATTGCTAGGAGGCTAGTTAAGGCCGAGAAGAAGCAGGCACACATGACTTTACAAGTTAGAGTTTTGATGGAACAGGTAAAGCCGTGGGTATCAAAGGAGTTGGAGACACTGTCCAGTTTAGTGCATGGCCGACTGGATGCTTTTGAGAGGAGAATGGATGAGCACCTTGCACAGTTACAGGCGCTGGAGTTATCCAGATGGTACTCAGAGCTAGGAGTGCTACGATTCGAGGTGCGGGACTTGGCTGCACGACAGGTAGATGCAGTACCTCCACTGGTACTTCTCGTGATAGAGGACGAGTTTGAAGAAGAATTGCCACCGATTTTTGACTTTATCACGGAGGAGTCAGTGGAACATGATAAGGGGAAGAGGCCTCGTGAGGAGGCAAGTTTTAATGATGATGCTTCTCTTCTCCGTCAGCAAAAACGAGAGTAGAGTGAGATGGAGAGAGCGCTGCATTGATCAAGAGAAGTGTCTCGACAGAGAGTTGAAATTGAGGCAACGAGAGTTCGTGGAGAGGGCACGAGCTCTGTTGGATCTGAGAATGCACTAGCTCAAGCCGGTAACATTGGTGATGACATTGGAGGCTTATCTAGACCCTCCACCGACCGGTAGCTGACACCTAGGTCGCACAGGTATGTTCCCTATTTCCTTAGTTTTTGTTTGGTATATATATGCGTCGAGGACGATGCATGATTTCTTGATGGGGTGGGGAGGGATACCTATGCATTCTTTTCGCTGAACATAACCCGAGGGTTTTTCTTGCCGGATATCTTTTCTCTTGGGTGTCCATATCTAGTAGAACCGACATGTTTAGGATTTTATTTTATGTTTTTTTGTGACAGTTGGAAGAAAGTAGGAAAACTGAAAGCAGTCAAGAGCTGAAATTGTTTAAAATAATTTGATACCCCTCTGAAAAATTTGTATATGTGTATGTGAAAGTTGACAAGTATGACCTTTGTGAATCTTTGCATTGCATTGAAACTGTGAACTTGTATATCATTGTATGGCTGTACCTAAACTAGCGATTGGTAGAAGTGATGATGTTGAGCTGTGCTATGTGTGAGTGAGGTTTAATAGCTGAATTCGGTTATGTGTTTCAATCTAGAACTTGCCTGGTCAGTTGTACCAAGATAGAGCATAGGAAACTAGAAAAGGATCATAGGCCGTTTTTGAATTATTAGTCCACTTTAGCCTTAAAAAACCTAACAAAAGTGAATAAAAATCCCTCCATCCAAATGTTTGTGCTTAAATTGACCTTTCTTTTTATTTACACAAATTTACCTGCCTGATTTTATTATGAACGAACCTGTTTTGGCCCTGTTCCCTCCTTGGACATTGTGAACTTCAACTCAGGTAAATCGCCTAAGTTGAGGGTGACTATCATAGGGGTGATTAAGAAGAGGCAGGTGGAATGAAAATTGGGTAATAAAAAGAAAAAAAGTGGTGTGGTATGCATAATGAAAAGAAAAATGAAAATTGTTGTCAAAAAGCAAGAAAAGAAAAGGAAAAAAAGTGTGACATCAATAAGTATTTGAATAAAAAGAAACCGCCTTAACTGAACATGAAACTGAGTAGAGTACTTAGGAGAAAACTAATACCTTAATCTGGAACTGAACCGGAAGGGAATAGATGCGGGTATTAAGCCATCANCAAGAGGTGTGTAGTGCCAAGGAGGGTTGAGTTACTAATTTCATAAGTACTATACCCAAGCCCGAGCCTACGTTACAAGCCTAGAAAGTCCTATAGTGATCCTAGTTACTTGACGGAAAATCGAGGTATTAAAAGTAAAGGCAAGCCTATGGTATTGTCTGCACACAGTTCGAATTTCTTTATGAGAGTGAGTGAATCTTACCTAGTCCCAAGAGGAATTTATTGACATAATAATATACACATGTGTGAGTATGAGACTTCTTTGAGGTGAGAGCATTTGGTCAACAAAATCGTCTGCAAATTGTCTGGGTCAGTGTTATAAATTTATGTGTGTGGTTGCAGGTGACAGTATTTCATCATGTTTTGATTCCTCTATGTTATGGTTGGAAATTTTGCATGTGCATAGTGATTTTAGTTGATACGATGAGGGAGGGGTTAGAAAATTTGATTTTGATGTGTAAGTCTGACTGCTGTAAGTTTCCTAGAGCTCTTTCAATTGAAGTGTCGAAGTAGTTTAGTTTGTTTGGTTTTATTTTATTTTTGCTTGAGACATGCAAAAAATTTAAGTTGAGGGTATTGATGTGCCGTGATTTTACAAAACTTTTGACGCTTAAAACCAAGAAATTATGCACATTCTGGGTATGTTTATGTAGGTATGATGTGTTTTGTGCTTAATGTTGCAGGAAAACAGGTTTGGGAGTGAACTGGTCGAATTAATGTTGAAAACAACTAAAAAAGTGACTGTCAGGCACTTCATGAGTCGTTGGCAGGAGGCATGACTCGTTGCGTAAGGCGTGGGCAAAATATGGATTTTTGAAGATGCAAGACAGTGTACTTGACGTGTTGAGGAAATGATTCGTTACAACTAGTAACAAGTCGTGAGGTCAACCGTGAAAGCTAAAAGAGGAAATCTTAACAAAGTGGCCAGTGTAGTTGACGATAGACATCAGGAGTTGTCACATGAAGGAATGACTCGTTGGCAGATCACTGGAACCAACTGTAAGGTGCACTGGACTTTTATAGGAATGAGACCATGAGGGACCTAACGACTCGTGCTCTTGCACGACGAGTCGTTAGGTGACCCGTTGCCATAACTGGGTATGTTGCTGAGGACGAGTGTTTTTAGCAAGGAACTACTCGTCAAAGGGCCAAACAAATCGTCACCAAGCCGTTGCCACTGCCGACCTGGTTTCCAATTTTAATTAGGAAAAAGATTTCTTGGAACTATAAATACACAGTTTAGGTTTATTTTTGACAGACATATTTTTCTACAGTTATAGAGTAATTGAAAGAGCCGATTTATTTAGTTTTTAACTAGAATTTTTGTATTGATCAATTGTTCTTGAGTCAAGAAACAAAAGCAACATTGGAGTTTATTCATCTATTGTGGAGTTTTTATTCAATCCACATGATTTTTCTTCTACAATAATTTGTAAGTTGCAATTATGATTTATTCAATAATTTGTGATTGTGATAATACAAGTATGAGTAGCTAAATCCATAACTAGGTTTGTGGGAACCAAGATGAATTAACACACATAGGTAAAAATATTTAGTGATTCTTGAACGGGGTTTTATGCATGTATTATTTTTCCCTTCGTTTTGATTGATTCTTTATGGTTACAAACGTTAGGACTTGCCTTATTCTTACTTACCGGACCAAGGAGGTGAAGAATGGAAAAAGGGATTAACAAAGGAGATTTGAGGCTATCAACCCTCATCTAATAGATTAAACTTGTCCGGGGATAGCTAATCCGATATTAAGGGTAAGGGTCAACTAAAGTACACACGTATACGGACCAAGTTGCGTGGTGATAATCATCTAGATAGGGGACCAACCATTTAGGTGAACCTAAATTACCAATATTGCATGTTAAACACTGGAATAGATCACTAGTGTATAAGCCTTGTGGTTATGAAATATTAGGGAACACAATCCTAGTCAAGTCGTTAATTGGATACAAACCGAATTTGATTTTAGCATTCAACAATTTTACTTTGTTTATTATTCTATATTTTACCCCCTTTGGAAATAAGTAACTCAATAGTTATAGTTATTCACATTAACTTAAGTTCTTACCATATTTCCTGTGGGATCGACCTCAACCTTTGTTGGGTTCTATATTTGACAATCGACCGCTTATATCTCTATTGCAAGGTGTAATTTGGGAGACATCACTTGCCAGGGTAGAGGATGAAATTATGCTAAGAATCCATACTCAGCCCTTATCAGGGGCTGCCTGAGGAGTTTCCTAAATAGACGACATGATCCTAACCTACATTGGCTACGTAGTTTTAAGGCTTACGGATTATTTTAACCTTTCATCTATCTCAGTGCTAAATAACTCTCCCAAAAACTATGCTTATATAAATATGCCTATCTGAGGCAAGTAAAAACATCTTTGTAAAAAACACTTTAGCTATAATTATAATAGATGTTTTAAAATCTCTGTGGAGCCTTTATGCTCAAGAAAATCTATATGAACCTGTGAAGCTTCTATGCTCAAAATAACTGTATAAAACTTGTGAGCCTCTATGCTCAAAATCATTGAGTTTCAAACACAAGACTTTACTGCAGATTTTGAAAATCCTGCTATAAACTAAACTTTCTTGTCATAAGCCTCTTCATGAAAATTCTTTAAAAATTTGCTCAATGTTTTAGTCGTTATGAAAATTGTCACGACCCGAATGTAGATTCAAATCTACACAGGAGACAAAGAACTTCGAGAGACTCCAAGTCGACCCATGACATGGATATGACATCTAACTAAATCATAACAAAGCGAAAGATCAACATAATTAATATAGCTGAAGTCTGGTAATCTCATAACATCGGAATACATAATTATAAACTGAAGTTAATTACATGATATGTCTGAAAAGCCTTTACTGCTGACGAGTTGATGAGAAAAGACCCCAACTAACTCACTAAAGTCTGAAACTGAAAGTACTAGATATTATTGAGAAGAAAGGACCTCGAATGATGAGGACTCACCAACTCTGGCTAATAAGTGCTAATGCTGCAGGTCTGGCAAATGACGGAATTGAGCCTGAATATCCGAGCCTACATCATAAAATAATACAACATAGAGTATGCGGTCAGTACGTGAAATGTACCGAGTATGTAAGGTAAGTAAAACCGCTAAGTAAGAAAAATCATAAATCATGCATATCATAAAACATAATCAAGATGAGATTCTGAGAGTAGGGCTTGCATGCTATTTTCTGAAATCAGGATTTGAACATAACTGAATATAATAACTGAATCGGATGACCCAAAGCTGAAAACTGCATATCATAAGTAAAATCGAACATTGGGTCAAACCTGCTGAAAACATACTATCATGACTGATGAACATGCATAACTGAAATCATGAGGAATAATGGGAGACTCGTCATATAATTGACATTACCACGATAGAGCTTATGTGGTCCCGACTATCACACTCAAGTGGGCAGAGCCATCCAAAGCTTTGTCAGGGATAAGGAAGCTACCATGATATTGATATCAAGTTGAAGGCCCCTTGGGGGCAGGGGAATCTCACAAGAGAGGTCCCAAATAATCTGAACATACCTACGTTGGCGCGTAGTTCTAAGGCATAGGGTTGACTGAACCTTTCCCTACTCGGTGCTAGACACTACTCCCAAAAACATGCATATTCTCTCCATAATTTTTCAATGAAGCTAAACCATCACCTAGTGACGAAGTTGATTCATAACATACATACATAAATTTGAAATCATAATATGAGGAACCTTGGCTCAAACCATACCACAAGTTGAAAATAGTGGGAGTCTAGACTCCAAAATCCATATGGTAAGATAATACATGAAGTTTAGAT
>JACEIK010000931.1:313325-338161 GCA_018107945.1 Datura stramonium
CATGGTGCACCCCACGGGTTACTGGATGACCCGCCTTGTGACCTAGTGTAGAAAATTCTATTTTCTCCATTTCAACTCCCGAGTCTGATTTTAGGGTTTTCGGGGTATTACAATATCTCCCTCTTGGGAACATTTATCCTCGAATGTCGAAAAACACATACTGAAAAGCAGAGAAATGCAATCATCATATTCAAGTACTGAACATACATGTTGAAAACTAACGGAGTGGCTGACTCCAATTTGAATTACATGATTGAACTGAATTCATGAATCACATATACATTCATTGACATCAAAGAAATTGGGGCAGATGAGTTGAACATGAAACTGAATAGAGTACTAAGGAGGAAACTGATACCTGAAGTGGAAATTGAGCCGGAAGGGAATAGATGTGAGTATTTAGCCATCATATCTGCTTCGGCTTCCCATGTAGCTCCCTCAACATGCTGATTCCTCTATAAAACCTTGATTGAGGCTACTTCTTTATTTCTTAGCTTACGAACCTGACGATTTAGTATTTCTACTGAAACTTCCTCATAACTAAGGTTATCCTTCATATCGACACTGTCCACCTGAACAACTAGAGCTGGATCCCCAAAACACTTCTTCAAGAGCGATACATGGAAAACTAGATGAACTGAAGCTAATTCCGAGGGCAACTCCAACTCATATGCTACCTTGCCAACCCATTTCACAATCCGGTACAGACCAACATAGTATGGATTGAGTTTCCCTTTCTTTACGAATCTCATCACTCCTTTCATGGGGGATACCTTCAGAAACACCCAATCATCAACTTCAAACTCAAGCTCCCTCATCCTCACATCCGCATAGGAATTTTGGCGATTCTGAGCTATTTTCAACCTGTCCCTTATAAGCTGAACTCTTTCCATGGCCTCATGGAATGAATATGGTCCTATCAATGCAAATTCACCGATTTCAAACCAACCAATAGGCGATCTACATCTCCGTCCATAAAGAGCCTCAAACAGAGCCATCTGAATGTTGGAATGGTAGGTCTTGTTATATGCAAACTCAATGAGAGGCAAATGGTCATCCCAACTACCCTTGAAATTAATTATACATGCTCTCAACATATTCTCAAGAGTCTAAATGATCTACTCCGCCTGACCATCCATTTGTGAGTGAAAGGTTGTGCTAAGCTTGACCTGAGTACCAAGTCCCTTTTGAATGACTTTCAAAATTAGGAGGTAAACTGAGTACCTCTATCTAATATGATGGAAAAGGACACTCCATACAACCGAACTAGCTACCGAATATAAAACTTAGCATAATCCTCCGCTGTATCGGTAGTTTGACCAATAGGAAATGAGCTCTTTTAGTCAACCTGTACACAACCACCCAAATAGAGTCATATGGTCGGCGTGTTCGAGGCAACCCTGCAATAAAGTCGATATTGATTTCCTCTCACTTCGAAGTAGGGATACCAATGTCCTAAAACACACCTCCTGGTCTCTAATGCTCAACCTTCACCTGTTGACAGTTCGAACACTCAGCCACAAATTCTGCTATGTCCTTCTTCATGCCACTCCACCAATAGACTTCCCGTAGGTCACGTTACATCTTGGTGGCACCTAGATAGATAGAATATCGGGAACCATGACCCTCGTGCAACATCCGATCTCTCAAATCATCAGCACCCTGAACACACAAGTGACCCTAACATTGAAGCACCCCATCTCCCCTTTTGAAGAAGACTTCTACCTTCTGATTCTGAACGACTTCCTTCAACTTTACCAAAATAGGATCCTCGTCTTGTCTAGCTTTAATTTCAGTCACTAAGGATGATTCTAATTCATTCTGAACAATGACACCACCATCTGTCGAGTCAACAAGACGGACTCCTAGCCGTGCAAGCCGATGTACATCCTTCACTAACTCCTTTTCCTTACCTATATGGGACACACTCTCCATGGAAAGCCTGCTAAGAGCATCTGCCACCACATTGGCCTTGCCCAGATGGTAGAGGACACTCATATCATAATCCTTCAACAGCTTCAACCACCTTCTCTAACGTAGATTCAAATCCTTTTGGGTAAACACATACTATAGGATTTTGTGGTCCATAAACACATCTACATGGACCCCGTACAGATAGTGTCTCCAAATCTTCAAGGCAAATACTACCGCCACTAATTCGAGTTCATGAGTAGGGTAGTTCTTTTCATGGATCTTTAGCTTCCTGGAAGCATATGCTATAACCTTACCGTGTTGCATCAATACACAACTAAGACCGATCCTCGAAGTGTCATAATATACCACAAACCCATTGGTACCCTCAGGTAGAGTCAACACCGGTGTTGAGTTGAGTCGAATCTTCAACTCTTGGAAGCTCTTCTAACATGCCTCCGACCATTGAAACTTCACTTTCTTCTGAGTCAATTTAGTCAACAGGGCTGCAATGGATGAAAACCCCTCAACAAATTTCTGATAATAACCAGCTAAACTCAAGAAACTCCTGATGTCTGAAGGACTCACTAGTCTAGGCCAATTCTTCACTGCTTCTATCTTTTGAGAGTCCACTTGTACGCCCTCACTCGACACCACATGACCCAAAACTGCCACCGAGTTCAACCAAAAATTGCATTTACTAAATTTAGCATATAACTAATGATCCTCAGAGTCTATAGTACCACCCTCAAGTGAGAAACATGCTCCTCCTCACTCCGAGAGTATATAGGGATGTCATTTATGAACACAATCACGAACATATCCAAATATGGCTTGAACACGCTGTTCATCAAGTCCATAAATGCTACAGGAGCATTCGTTAGTCCAAAATACATAACTACAAACTCATAATAACCATACCGAGTGCTGAAGGCTGTCTTTGGGATGTCACTCTCTCGAACCCTGAGCTAATAGTATTCGGATCTGAGATCTATCTTAAAAAAATACTTAGCACCCTGAAGCTGATAAAAAAATTCATCAATCCTGGGGAGGGGATACCTGTTCTTGATGGAAACTTTGTTTAATTGCCAATAATTAATGCACATACGATGACAACCATCCTTCTTGCAGACAAAAAGAAGTGGTGCATCCCTTGGGGATTTGCTAGGTCTGATGATACCCTTGTCTAGAATATCCTTCAACTGCTCCTTCAAGTCCTTTATCTTGGCTGGAGCCATTTTATAAGGAGGAATAGATATGGGCTATATATTGGGAAGAAGGTAAATACAAAAATCGATCTCCTGCTTGGGAGGAATTCCTGGTAAATCATCTGAAAACACTTCTGGATACTCACACACAACAGGAACTGACTGGATACTCGGGATTTCGAATGTAACATTCTTAACCCTAACTAGATGGTACATGCAACCTTTAGAAATCATCTCTCTGGCCTTAAGGTAGAAAATGAAACAACCTACAAGAACAACTAAACTACCCTTCCATTCTAGGATTGGCTCACCCAAAAATATGAACTCTACTGCACGGGTTCTACAATTGACTGAGGCATAACATCCATGTTGCCAAACCATACCGAAGATAACATCAAAATCGGTCATGGCTAACTCTACTAAATCTACTAAGGTGACTTTCTGGAGGATTGTGATAGGGTAATTTCTATATACTCATCTAGCTATAACTGAATCATAGACTGGAGTAGAAACAGAGCAAGGTTCTGATAAGATTTTGGGACTGACTCCAAAACTTCTAGCAACATAGGGCGTCACGAAAGACAAAGTAGCCCCTGGATCTAACAATGTATATACATCAAGGTGGAATACTCGTAACATACCAGTGACTACATATAGGGAGATCTCCTACTCCTGACGAGATGCTAAGGCATAGAATCTATTTTGAGGCTGACCACCACCTGCACTAGTAGATGTCCCTTGCGGGCTGGGAAGGCTGGTGGAGCTGCTGAACTGGAGGCTGGGCCTCGGCTCCTATCATGATCCTATCTGACTGCTGGGCAATCCCTAAGCATATGTTCGGGCTTCCCGCATCCAAAAGAAGCACCTGAACCTGCTAAGCACTGACCACGTGTCTCTGGCCACATCTACTGCACTCTAGAGGGCTGGTCTCGGTGGGTCTGCTACTCTGACCTCTCGAGCCTAATGCTTGTCCCTTATGATCACGCTTGGATCTAGATGGCACACTCATAGCTGAAGGTGCTGGGGCTGAAGATCTCTGGTGGGACTGCTGATGGTGCCTACTAGGTCTCTGCTGGGAAAATCTAAAGCTATCAATCCTGGCTCTCTTGGCCTCTCTTTCCCGCTCACTCATCTGCACCGCCTCCATCTTCTGGGCATACAGGACTACCTGAGCAAAGTCAATGTCTTGATGAAGCATCATGGTCCGGAAATCCTTGACTAAGTAGTCTGCTATACCATGCACGAATCAGCTTACTCAGGCTCTCTGATCTGCCACCACCTCAGGTGCATACTTGGAAAAAAGAGTGAACTCCAAGACATACTCTTGCACTGTCATCTTTCCTTGCTTTAGTTTCACAAACTCGGATGCTTTGATCTCCCTCATATCATGATGGAAGAACTGATCCAGAAAAATGGCATTAAAATCCTCCCAACCAATAGGGCCTGCTCCCACTGCCCTGCTATCCTTTTATTGCATGAACCATATGTGCACAACCCCTTTCAACTGATACGATGCTAGATCATCACACTGCTCTACAGTCACCCCCATGATCTGGGTGATCTTCAGAACCTCATCAACAAACTCATGTTGATCCTTGTCCAACTCTGATCCAAGAAACTCCGAAGGGTTCCTCCTCAGAAAATCTCTGACTCTTGTCGCCACTGCATTCCTGTTTTGGGGGACATACGGTACCGCCTGTTGATTGACCTGAGCGGTCAAGGCCTGAGCGGTCAAGGCCTGAGCTAGCATTTAAATGGCTGCCCTGAACTCAGCATGGGCAACCTTCTCGGGTACATACTCCTCGTGGGTTGGTGTGCCTGCTGGTGCCCATCTCCGTTGCCATTCTCATGACCTTTCCGTTTCCATTTCTTCTTTCGTTAACTTGGCGAAGAGGCATGATTCTGCAAATGCGTATATCATGAGAAGAGACATTTAATCACACAACATAGATCATGAAAGAAGGGAACATTTCCTAAACGTCTCGTAGCCTCTTCGTCATAAGTGTGGCGCGCTTCACACCCTTGAAAAAGACTCTTCTTAACGCGACTTTCAGACACCTTAGGATACTTCAAAACCTAATGCTCTTATAACAAGTTTATCAAAACACGAACGTAGACTCGGATCGAGACACGGGACAAAGAACCTTGAGAGGCTCCAAGTCAACCCATGGAATGAACATGGCATCTAACTCTATCATAAAAAAGTGGAAGATCATCCTAATTAATATAGAGGAAGTTTGGTAATCTCATAACATCAGAATACATAACTAAAAATTGAAGTTGATTACATGCTATGTCTGAAAAGTCTCTACTACTAACAAGTTGATGGGACAAGACCCAAACTAACTCACTAAAGTCTGAAACTAAAAGTACTAAATACTACTGAGAAAAAAGGCCCTCGAATGATGAGAACTCACCAACTCTGGTTGATAAGTGCTAATGCTACAAGTCTGGTAAATGATGAAACTGAGGCTGAATATCCGAGCCTATATCATGAAATGATACAACATAGAGTATGCAGTCAGTACGTGGAATGTACCGAGTATGTAAGGTAAGTAAAACCGCTAAGTAAGCAAAATCATAAATCATGCATATCATAAAACATAATCAAGATGAGATTCTGAGAGTAGGGCTTGCATGCTATTTTCTAAAATCATGATCTGAACATCATAACTGAATCAAACGACCCAAAGCTGAAACTGCATATCATAAGTAAAACTGAGCATTGGGTCAAACCTACTGAAAACATACTATCATGACTGATGAATATGCATGACTGAAATCATGAGGAACAATGGGAGACTCATCATATAACCGAAATTACCATGATAGAGCTTACGTAGTCCCAACTATCACACTCAAGTAGGCAGAGCCGTCAAAAGCTTTGCCAGATCTAAGGACGCTACCATGATATCGATATCAAGATGAAGGCTCCTTGGGGGCTGGGGAAGCTCACATGGGAGGTCCCAAATAATTTGAACATATCTACATTGGCGCGTAGTTCTGAGGCATAGGGTTGACTGACCCTTATCGTACTCGGTGCGAGACACTACTGCCAAAATTATGCATATGCTCTCCATCATTTTTCAATGAAGTTGAACCATCATCTAGTGATGAAGCTTACTCATAACATACATACATAAATCTAAAATCATAACATGAGGAGCCTTGGCTCAAACCATACCACAAGCTGAAAATAGTGGGAGTCTAGACTCCAAAATTCGTGTGGTAAGCTAATACATGAAGTTTAAATAAATCATGAAATATACTTTATCATATGGACTTGCCCAATACTTAAACATTCTTGACATAGGCTTGATCATTCGAAAACATGAATATAGAAATGGGTAATTTGAAATCATACTTTCTTCATATACATCTCATCATGCTTGAATATATATTTCATATATCTCAACTTTCATGAACTTTCATGGATGGGTATCATAATTCGTAAAACTGAAAAAACATGATTTATAATTGAAAAAACATTGTAAAATATGCCCATCAATCATAATTCAACATTAGAAACATGCTTAGATCATACTCATGATAGATATTTAGGAAATTCACATGTTGGGTTAAAACCCCATAAATACATCAACTAGAATTTTCATGAATTGAAGAGGGATTGAGCATGGGTGTGGATGATTACACCCATTCATAACCCTACATACCTGAAGAAATCTGATTTCACAACTTCCTTGATTGCCCAATGAGAATTTGAGGAAGAACTAGAGCAATTTATGCTTGATCACCCTTAGGAACTTCTAGACTTTCATGCATTGAAGTGCATAAGCTTAGAATGAACTTACCCCTCTTAAAACACTCTATTCTAAGCTTAGAACAACGTAGTTTAGAACTTAGGAATTAATGAAAAGCCCTGAATACATTTGCAGAGGAAAACACACTGCCAGTCCCAACGAGGGACTGGACGACCCCTCGTCCCTGACCACTACTTGTGATCACCTCTCATTGCCTGCACTGGAATTCAATCTTCACTAGTCACCACGACGGACACCATGACTCGTGGTGACAACCCGTTAGGGTCACTACTGAATTATCCATCCTTCAACCAACTCCTTTCCACGGACCACTCCATGAATTGTGGTGCTGACCACAACTCGTGGTCAAACCTGTGGTTACCTCAAAACTCTTATTTCCTACCCAGTCCAAGCTCCTCCCCATGATTCACTCAATGACTCGTTGATGTTCTGTGAGTTTACAACACTTTCGACGCTCAAAACTAAGAAAATAACATGGAATTAGGTATGTTTATATGTATATAAAGCACTTTTTATTTGGTTACAGGACAAATGGGTGTTGGAGCAAGAATGTGCAAAAGATAGACTGAAAGTGCAGAAAATAGGCCTAAGTCACAATTCTCAGTTTGAGCAATAGGATGGTGCTACGAGCTGTATTGCAGATCGTGAGAAGTTTCAGATGGCTAAGTATGAAGAGTGCATCATACGACTCTCAGTACGAATCATACAATGCTTGTACGAGCCGTAGCGTAGAAGTCGTGGAAAGATTCAGAAGATTTTCACAAGAGGCTGACTCCTGATACAGATAGACAGTACGAATCATGGCATCAAGGTATGAGTCGTACCATAACACTTGTGAAGAACTTCAGAAAAATTGAAAAGTATCAGAGCCAGATCACGGAAGCACAGTACGACTCGTAGTTCGCATGTACGGGTCATACCAAGGGCCAAAACTTACCCAAATTTCATCCAGCCAATGACATACGGGAAGCAGGTACGAACCGTACATACCTGCTACAGGTCGTAGGATTGGTCGTGACATAGGCGGCAACAGTTATGGAAATTCACCCTGTTAGCCTAGGAAAAGGATTTTTAGTCTATATAAATACGTTTTATGTTCATAAGAGAAGAGGAGCAATAGTTAGGTAACATTAGAAGACGTGAGAATTGAGGGATAGAATATAGAATGTAGTTGATTGGCTTGTGATCAACCTTTTCTTGATTTTCTCTTGATATTCATACTTTGTTCTTGAGGATTTTGATAATTTATTTAAAGAAGTTTTTCTCTCATCCATAATGTTAAGTATTGATTTATGTATTTAATTATGAATGCAAATCACAATCTTGTAACTATGAGAGGCTAAAACCTCCATAGCTAGGGTTGTGGGAACCGTGGTGGATTAACAAACCTGGGTTGCATAAAAGTGATTCAAAACCAATGCAAAACACTTTTATTGTATTCTTTTCATGCTTAAACGTTTCTAAATGGTGTACAACATTAGAAATTGCCCGAATTCTTTACTTGCTTGAGCCTAGAGAGGTAGAGATTAGAAAAAGAGAATTACAACAAAGCCTTTATCTTGATGATCATTGTATTAACTTGAGTTGTGGTCACATGATAGTTAAAATTTGGGACATATTGATAACAGTTAGTTCACAATCGCTCATAAGACCTGACCCGGTGATTGAGTATAGTATTTCAATAGGGACGAACCAGTCATTTGAATTAATCTAAGTTATCAGTTTTACAAGTAAGCATTTGTGATGATCACATATGTATACCCGAGGTAGTTATGAACCCAATGGGAGCACAAAACCCTAGTTATCTTTCATCTTTGATTTTAACCAAAGTTTTAATAGTTGTTTTTAATTATTGTGTTTCTTTAGAATCCCCAATTTGGAGTAACTACACAACAAGTTCACTTACCGGCATTAGGCTAGATCTTCCATATTCCCTGTAGGTTCGACCCCAACCTCTAGTTGGGTTCTTTATTGATAACGTCCGCTTCATACTTCGGTAGGAGGTATGGTTTGAGCGTTATCACTCATGGTGTACCTCACGGGTCACTAGGCGACTCGTCCTGTGACCTGCAGAAAATCCTGTTTTCTCCGTTTCAACTCTCGGTTCTGATCTTAGTGTTTTCGGGGTATTACAAAAATAATGCAGTTATCTCATAATACAAAATGTTCAAAAAATGATGTATTATGCAATTGGGTACATGGGATAAGAAACATGAACCATAATCAATAATTAAGAATCAAGAGACATCTTCAATAATAAAGAGAGTTAGATGATGAACTATCATTAAGAGATGCAGTAGATATATCACAATAGGATAAAGAACTCAATCGATGATCAATTCAATAGTCAGGAAAGAAGACCAAATAAAGAATTGGCCAAAACCCTAGCTTTAACTTTAATGAAATGATCACTAGATGTAGGGCATGAAGAAGAATAGAATCTCTCACTATGAATAGCCTTACATACCAAGAATGAAGAACTTAGACTGTCATGCCCCGAGTCTAGACTCTGGACGTGGCCGACAATAAGACCACCTAGTGATCCAAGTGAACCCTTAGCTTGGATTAGGGCTAGCTGAGAATATAATAAAGTGATGCGGAAGCTAATAACTATATGAGCTCAATATAATAAATAAGATTTATTAACTACAACCAAAATTAATATTATAAAGTAACTTTATCAACTCAACTCTAAGGGCTCGTTTGTCCAAGAGAGATAAAATCAAAATTTCAAATCATGATATGAAATCGTATGAGATGAAGTTGAAATTTTGTTTAAACATAAAATTTGGAATTTTTAAGTTATTTTTTTTTCTCATGAACATAAAAGCCCCAGAAGTTGCGAAAACTATCAAAATTTCTCTAATTCTTATAGAACTTACCAAATAAGAAAAATTTCATAATAAAGTATAATACAATGTATCATAAAGCCATTCTAAAATAATACAATATTTATTGATCGAACTTTAGTTCAATAAAAAGTAAAATTGAACATGAGTTGTAGTGTACTATTCCTCCCACATAGTTGGCAAACTTATATCCAATATAAATGGTTAGCAAAGGTTGGTAAGAGTAATAATATCAACAATAAATTTTATTTAAATCTAAAATAAATGGTTGGTAAATATAAAATTGTGGTTTTTTAAATAAAATATAAATTTATGGGGTCAAATTTTGTACTTGAAAAAGTACATTTCATGATTTGAAATTCCAAATCAAGCTTTTTTGATAATTTGGGATTTGATCACATGATTTGAAATCACGAGATAAAATCACATGTCCAAACGCCTACTAAATCTATCTATGAAGACTCTATAACTAAGAATAGATGCCGGGACATAGGTCCCACGGCTACCTCAAGCTCTATAAAATAAAATAACTCAAATGACTAGGACTCTTCGAAAACGGGAGGCTTCACCAACTGCTAAATAAATGTGAGATCTTAACGAAGCATCTGCTTCTGATATGTCTACCTAAATCTATATCATAATACGATGCAACACAAAGGGCATCAGTACATGAAATGTCAGCATGTAATAGGGCTGAATGAAATAATAGTTAAGCAAGAACGTTTAAACGGAAAGAATAATTGACTGAAATAACATAACTGAAACTGAAGCTTTGAATGATGCACAAAGCACAAATATAAAGATGTGTAAAATAGTTATGAAATAAAATTGTGCATCAAGACTATCTCTGAAAATACATGCATATCTTTAACTTAAAAAGTTTTTTATAACCGAAACCATTACGAATGAGCATATGATGCCCAACTATCTCGCTCAAATTGCAGAACTGCTCAAAGCCTTTCCAGGGCAGAATCATGAAGGTGTGATATCACTCATGAGCCCAATAGATTAAGGGAGACACTCTTAACTGGCTAGGATCCCTTATCTAAGGGAAATGGAAGCACTCTCTACTGGGGAGGATCCCTTATCCTACGGTGGCACATAGTTCTGAGACCTGAGTACGTTGAACCCCGGACTACTTAGTGTTAAATATTACTTCCAAAATACACATAATGCTCATAATCATTCTTGAAGCATGGAGGTTTGCATGGAATAGTTTAAAAATCATATAGCTTCATACATTTCTTGACATATGTGAACTATCCATAAAAACTATGTTGAACATTCAACCATGAAATATAAACTTGATATTCATGAGATTCATACATAAATGGGTAAATCATGCTAACTTGAAAATAGAGAATCATGAGAGTTTTTCATAGAAATTCATATAATCATAAGCATAAAACATATGTAGAATCATTTCCATAAAAGATTATAGAGTTTTTGTATAAAAATGGTTGAACCCTAGAAATTTATGAAAATCATAATTGGAGACATGGAAGAATTGAATTCATGAAATTGAGTTGGATTTGGTATGAGGTCAAAGTAATCCTCCATTGATGATTCCACATACCTGGGATTGATGAATTCTTAACAATAACTTGAAACCCAAGAGAATTGGAGAAGATGAACCCTAGCTTCTATCATGACTCGAGTCTACACCCTAGACACGACACGTGCCTAGACTCACAAGTGACCCCAAGATAACCCATGATATACCATATTACTGATATACAATAATCTAAACAGAAAATTGAGCGGAAGCTGTTGAAGAGAAAAAACAATCTTTTAAGAGAAATGATAAAATCTAATTAATACAGGAGTTTTAAACAATACTAATAATAATAAGCCGAAACTGATATTATGTTGTCTGAAAGCCTCTACTAACTGATGAGTTGCTGGGACAAGCTCCCAACTGACTCTAAAGTCCATAAACTAGAACTGACAATAACTGAAATAAAAGACTCCGTCCCTCGAACGATGAGGACTCACCACTATCAACTGCTGGGTACCGCCGGGAAAAACTAGCTGTGAGGCTGGGTCTAGGTACTTGAGCCTGTATCATAAAATGATACAACATAGAAAATATGTGTCAGTATTTAAAATGTATTGAGTATGTGAGATATCAAATAAAATATAAGAATGATGATAATTTGTAAACTGGACTAATATGACATACAATAACCATGTATGAATCATAAGTACTAAAAGAGTCTGGAAATCTAAGAAAAATACTATAAGAATCGATAATCTAAAATTAAAGTCATAGACATACTCTGAAATCTGTAAGACAGGATAGGACTATGAACTATAACTGTACTGTACTGTGGGAGTGCCTGTTAACTGATATATAACTACATGATCTGGACGTGGAGTTCGAGATTTACTCTCTATCGATAGGGCTCATTGTACCTTGCTAGGATACAATGACTAAATTGTGTGATCGCTAACTGAAAAACCTATTCGGTTTAAATCTTATGGTGACACGTAGTTCTAGAAACCTAAGTGCTCTGAACTCCAGCCTGCTTGGTGCTAAGTACTACTCCCAACTGAAGACACATAGAAAATACACATTCACACACACATATATAAGTTAACTATACTGATAGCTCGAAATGGTATCCTTAGTCTAGGTCAGAACTATTTATCTGAAAGTGTCCTGAGAGCCTAAAGGACCTGATAACGGAGGGTACTGAATATACTGATAAACTGACAATACTGATCTCTGATAATATTACTGTTATTGAGTATACTGAAAATGATAAAAATATTGTATAGCATAAATGCAAAATCCCATGAGAAAATAAAGCCAAACTCGAAATCATGTGAGACATACTAGATAGATGAAAATATAAACATGAATATATAATATTTCTAAACATGAAATTCTGACATCATAGAAAAAGTAGGGAATTTCAACAATTAGAAGAAAAGACCTAGGTCATGATTTTCTAAAATTTTAAGGCTAAGGTTACTAAAATCTTAGGACACAAGGGTGAAAGAAAATCCTTGTTGAAGTCTCAGATACCATAAGAAGAGAACCCCTTGAGAAGAAGCTTGAATTTTGAACTTGAGGAAGAACCCTAGCTTAGCTTGGGGAGAGTTCCTGAGCTCATACGTACTATTCTTGAGAAGCTAAGTGAAAAATGAAGGAAGAGAATCGACTAACTCCCGTTAATCCGCTATTAATATCCCCCAAAATGAAATAGTTTAGGAATTAAAATGGTGGAAAAATTACAAAAATTCCCCTGAAGAAATGTCTGAAAAACTACTCGTCCAGATCCAACGGGTCATACAACGAGTCGATGGTAACCACGATTCGTTGGGACCTGTCATTGGTCCTGGGTCTAAAATTCCAGTTTCTGGATCTCTCGCAATGGGCAGACAGGATGACTTGTTAGAAGATACAATGGTTTGTGGTTTCCACCCATTGTCATTGGGATGATCTTGTACTATTTCTAAATCTCATCTAATGGCTTATTAGGATGAGCGTTACTTTCTCAAATGACTCGTCACAGGGATCGTTGGTTATGTGGAATATTCTTACAACTTTCTGATCCTCAACCAACAACTAGGTATGAAGACTTGTTCCTAAAACCCATGACCCATCACTTCACTCATGGTTGCAACAGTAACACTTGTATAGTTTGTAAAATTCCTCCAATGGCTCCTCCTAATGACTCATTACAAGGCGTAATGAGTCATTCTATCACTCATTAGTTTTGGTGGAAAAAATTTTGGCCATCAGGACCTTCTTTGGATAAGTGAACTAACGGCCCGTCAGATCACACAATGATTAGTTACATGAGTTGTTCTGTGGCAAAATTTCCTGATTTTCTACTGGTTTTCATTCCAAGTCTGGAGTTTGATCTTAAAAACTTTTAGGGTGTTAAAATATCTCCCCTTGGAAACATTCATCCTAGAATAGAGACTAAATAAGCTTGAAAATAGGGAAAGAACTACATTCCCGAAACTAAAAACTAAAAACTAAATACTGATGGAGTGATTGACACCAAAATAAGATACATGACTTAACTGAGCTCACACACCAAGGATGCATTCTAAGACATGATTAGAACTAGAAAGAATGATGCTAACATGAAACTGAATAGAGTATTGAGGAGGAATTTAGTACCTGATGCTAAAGCTGAGCTGGGAGGGAAAAGGTGAGGGTATCTAGCTATCATATCTTCTTCGACTTTCCATATAGCTCCCTCGACTAGCTGATTTCTCCATAAAACTTTCACTGAAGCGACCTCCTTATTCCTCAACTTATGAACTTGATGGTCCAAAATCTGAAATGAAATCTCTTTGTAAGAGAGACTATCCTTACGCCAAAAATCTCTAAAGGAAAAACTGAAGTCGGATCATCGATGCATTTCTTCAATAGGGACACATGGAAGACTGGATGCACCGATGCTAACTCCGCAGGCAAATTCAACTCATAGGCCACATTGCTAATGTGTCTTAGGATTCTGTAAGGACCAACATAGCAGGGATTATATTTTCCTTTCTTCTCAAACATCATCACCCCTTTCATAGGTGAAATTTTTAGATATACCCAATCATCCACAAAAAACTGCAGCTCTCTTCTCCTCACATCAGCATATGATTTCTGATGACTCTAAGCTATTTTCAGCCTTTCTTTAATAAGCTGAATCTTTTCCACGATTTAATGTACTTAACCAGGCCCTATCAAGGTAGCTTCATCAACTGTAAACCACCCTATAGGATACCTACACCTCCTACCATATAATGCCTCGAATGGGGTCATCTGAATACTGAAGTGATAACTGTTATTATATGAAAATTCGATGAGAGGTAGGTAATCATCCCAAATGCCCTTGAAATCAATCACACAATCCCTCAACATATCCTCTAGAGTCTGAATAGTCTGCTTAGCCTGTCCATCTATTTGTGGATGGAAAGCTGTGTTGAGCTTAACCTGTGTACCAAGTCCTTTCTGAAAGGGCTTCCACAAATGCAAGGTGAACTGAGTACCCCTATCTGAAATAATGGACATGGGGACTCTATGCAATCTAGTTAACTCCGGAATGTGTAGTCTAGCATAATCCTCTACTAAATCTGTGGTCTTAACTGGTAAGAAATGTGCTGACTTAGTCATCTAGTCTACAACCACCCAAATTGAGTCATGTTGTCGGCATGTACGAGGTATACCTGTAATAAAATCGATGTTCACTTATCCCCACTTATAAGTAGGAATACTAATATCATGAGTCATACCTCCTAGTCTCTGATGTTCAACCTTAACCTGTTGGCAGTTTGAGAACTTAGTCATAAATTCTGCAATGTCCTTCTTCATGCCATTCCACTAATAGACTTCCCGTAGGTCACGGTGCATCTTGGTAGCACCTGGGTAGATAGAGTACCTAGAGCTGTGAGCTTCCATTAGTATTTGTTGCCTCAAATCATCTACATCTAGAATACACAACCTATCTTGGTAATGGAGCACACCATCTTCCCATTTGGAGAATGCTTCCACCTCTTTCTTTAAGACTTCCTCCTTCAACTTATGTAGGATTGGGTATTCATCTTGCTTTGACTTAACCTACACCGCAAGGGAGGATTCTGACCCATTCTGAACTACAACTCCACCTTCTACTGGGTCAACCAAATGAATTCCTAACCGAGCTAGCCTGTGAACATACCTAACCAATTCTTTCTTATCATCCTTAATATGAGCAACACTGTTCATCAATAATCTACTGAGGACGTTAGCCACTACATTTTCTTTTCCTGGGTGGTACAAGACGCTGATGTCATAGTTTTTTAACAACTCCAACCATTTTCTCTTACGCAGATTCGGGTTCTTCTAACTGAACATATGCCGTAGGCTTTTGTTGTTAGTAAAAACATCCACATGAACCCCATAAATTTAGTGCCTCCAAATCTTCAAGAAAAATACTACCGCTGCCAGCTCAAGATCGTGAGTCAGATAGTTCTTCTCATGAGCCTTGAGTTGTCTGGAAGCATAAGCTATAACTTTACCATGCTGCATCAATACACAACACAGACCAATTCTGGAGACATCACAATAGATTACAAATCCATCTGATCCTTTTAGCATGGTCAAGATTGGGGCGGTAGTGAGACGAATTTTTAACTCTTGAAAACTCTTCTCACATGCATCAGGCCACTGAAACTTTACTTTCTTTTGAGTTAGTCTGGTCAAAGGAGATGGAATAGAGGGGAATCCTTCTACAAGCTATCAGTAATAACCAGTTAGGCCCAATAAACTCCTAATGTCTGACGGAGAAGTGGGTCTTGGTCAGTTCTTAACTTTTTTGATCTTCTTTGAATCTATTTGAAATCCCTTATTAGAGACAACATGACGAAAGAATGCTACTTATTTTAGCCAAAATTCAAACTTGCTAAATTTAGTGATAAACTGTCGATCCTTGAGAGTCTGCAAAAACTATTCTTAGGTGGTCTAGATGTTCCTCCTCTGTTCTAGAATATACTAGAATATCATCTATGAAGACAATAACGAACATGTCTAGATATTGTTTGTACACTCTGTTCATGAGGTCCATAAATTCTGCAGGAGCATTCGTTAGTCCAAAAGACATAACAACAAATTCATAGTGACCATACCGAGTTTTGAAGGTTGTCTTTAGAATGTCACATTCTTTGACTCTGAGCTGATGATAACATGAGATAAGGTCTATCTTTGAAAATCAGCTAGCACCCTGAGGCTGATCGAATAGATCATCAATCTTGGGAAGAGGATACCTATTCTTGACTATGACCTTATTCAACTGACGGTAGTTGATGCATATTCTAAGCGTACCATCCTTCTTTTGCACGAATAGGATTAGGGCACCCCATAGAGAGATATTGGTTCTGATGAAACCCTTATCTAAAAGGTCTTTTAGATATTCTTTTAACTCTTTAAGCTCAGTTGGAGCCTTTCTGTAAGGAGGAATTGAGATAGGCTGGGTATCTGGGAGAAGATCTATGCTGAAGTCTATCTCTCGTTCGGGAGGAACTCTGGGAAGATCCTCGAGAAACATGTATGTAAACTCACTGATGACTGGAACTATCTAAAGAGTTGGGGTTTTGAAACTAGAATTCTTGACACTAACTAGATGATAGATGTATCCCTTAGAAATTATTTTTCTACCCTTAAGCTAAGAGATAAACATACCCTTAGGCATTGAAGCACTGCCCTTCCACTCTACGACGGGTTCATTAGGAAACTAAAATCGAATGACTCTAGTTCTACAGTCAACTAAAGTATAGCAAGAGTACAACCAGTCCATGCCAAGAATGAGGTCAAAATTGACCATATCTAACTCTATTAAATCAACTGAGGTGACTTTATGTAACACTATGACTGGCAGTTTCTGTATACCTGACTGGCTGTAACTGACTCACCAACTAGAGTAGACACTGAAAATGGCTTTGGGAGAATTTCTGGACTAATATGAAATTGGACTATAATATAAGGAGTCACGAAGGAAAGTGTGGCTCCTAGATCTAGTAAAGTATAAATATCTATCTGAAAGAGACGTAACATACCAATGACTATGTCAGGTGAGTTCTCCTGGTCCTTGCGGGAGGATCGGGCATAGAAGAGATTCTGGCGCTGATCGCCACCTATACCTAAAATAGTACCTTGTTGAGCTGGATGACCCGACAGAGCTGCTGATGTTGTGGATTGTGTTCCCCAGTCCGATTGATAGGCGGTCCCTTAACCTGTGACCCAACTGCCCACAACCAAAGCAATCCTACTTGCCTAGATGGGTTTACTCGGATGGTTCTTACCATACTTANCCTTTCCATGGAATATTGACGCTGTCTGAGCTCCTCGTGACCCAACTGCCCACAACCAAAGCAATCCTACTTGCCTAGATGGGTTTACTCGGATGGTTCTTACCATACTTAGGACATACTGGGAAAGTGCGGCTACTGGAGACATGGCTCTGAGACTGGGATCCTGGTGCTCCACCCTTTCGATCCTAATGGCACTTGAAAGAAGAAGCACTGGCTGAAGAGGGTGCTGGAGGTCTTGTTGCTGCTGTGGGCGACTACCCCCGCCCGATCTCTAATGTGAATACTCAAACTGACTGGTCCTTGCCCGCTTACTCTCCCTTTCTAAATCTTTCAATTTATCCACCTCTATCTGCTATGCATGGAATATAAACCTAGAGATTTCCATGTTGTAGATAAGTATGGCAGTCCTACACTTCTTAACCACCAAGTTTGAGACCTCATTTCAAACTTGAGCATGCGAGCCCTCAGTTCGACCACCATCTCTGGAGCATACTTTGACAATTGAGTGAACTTTAAGGTGTACTCTTGCACCATCATGGCGTTCTGTTTCAAATTGATGAATCCCACAACCTTTTCTTCCCTTAACTCCCGCGGAAAGAACCTGACCAGAAACACGATCACGATGTCGTCCCACTTCACCTGACCTGCACCAACCCGTCTCCCCTATTTCCATTGTTTGTACCATATCTGAGTTGCTCCTTTCAGCTGATAGGTAGCCAAATCTGTATTTTTGACGAAGGTAACACCCATGATTTGGGTGATCTTCTGAACCTCATTAATAAAATCATGTGGACCAAGTGACCCCAAGCTAACCATGGTATAGCATATTATTGACATACTAGAATTCCTTGGGAGGCATGACTGGCACCTAATGCCACACTAGGATCTGGACTGACCTGGTGCACTTCTGGTGCACGCCTGTAACTTAATTCAAGAAAACGACGAGCTATATCTCGGTTGTAAATATAGCCTCTGGCCGACAAGGCCACCTGTAAAGGAAGAAATCTAACCAACAATGATGCAATAACAGGGATCCTATGCAGGCCGAAAAGACCATCATGCTGTCTAGTTACAACATGAATGAAAACAGGCTGCTATACTAGGCCCCATACGGCCAACACATAAAATACGATATACATGGGCCCCACACGGCCAACAACAACCAATTGACTGAGGACTGTAGCCTGCAAGCCTCTAAAAATAGGAATAATGGTCGGGACAAGGCCCTGGCCTACCCAAATGCCATATAAATAAAAGATTGTAATTTGTACGACCCGGCAGCTTTGAATGAAAGGAACTGGACGAACTGATGACTTTAAACAGCTGCTAATGGAGGTCCTGAACTCTGTCTATCTAATCTTGCAGGTAAGTATGAAGCATCCCATAGTTGGGCGTCAGTACAATATATATTGAATATGTATGCAATAACAGGAGCTGAGTAATATTGATAAAAACTGAAAGTGAATAGTAATAAGGGCTAGAAGTTAACCTGTAAGCTTCTGCATCTAGTAAGTCACTACATGTGTATGAGCTGAAATTGTACGACTATTCATTCATAAGATATAACTGACAGAAAATTTTAAAAATAAGAACCTAACCTGGCCCCCATAAGCTGGGAAGGTACAAGCAACACAGAATAACCTACCTGGGCCCCCATAAGCCTCGGCAGGTGCCAATCAGTCTATATACCCCTATTAGTACCTCGTAGACTCTAGAAGTAACGGTAACTGTATTTGAGTTGTCTAGGCTTCTGTAACTATATCTGGGCCATCTGGGCTCCTATAACTGTATCTGATCCATCTGGACTCCTGTAATTATATCTGTGTCTGAGTTGTCCAGGCTGCGTAACTGGACCCCGAGCCTTGGCTCTACTATGGGTCATAAGGTAATCTCTAATAACTGGACCCCGGGTCTTGGCCCGACTATGGGTCATAATATAACTGCTATAACTGGATCCTGAGCCTTGGCTCGACTATGGATCATACTGTAGCTTCTGTAACTAGGCCCCAAGCCTTGGCTCGGCTATGGGCCATAATATAACTGTTGTAGCTGGATATGGCCCTCACGGCCTTTATCTAGTGTAACTCAATACGACCCCCATGGCCTTAATCTGATGGAACTCAGTATGGCTGTCACACACTCAATTTGGTCTTTTAAGTCATCATACTGCCCCTACAAAAATGGCCCTATAGGCAATAACATCTAACAGTCCAACGTCGTAAGAAAAACCCAATCTAGCTAGGATTAACACTGGGGAGGGTTGTTATGTCATCGTTGTCGTCTCAACTCTATTCGTAACAGTTGACCATAATAGGCTTACTTTATAATACTTGTCCTCTATGTAGAAGAACTGGAGGGCTGCTACTAATCGGAATGCTCCTGAGCAGTCAGCCCTAACCTCCCATAGGCAGCTTATTATGACTCTTGGCCTGGGGGTAATACTGTAATACTATGGTTCTAGTCCCTGAGACACTAACTGAGTCTGTTTAGATTTTGTATGCCTTCTCTGGGCGATTCCTAACCTCGTAGGTATGTTTATCTGGACTTATCCATTCCCGGCTACCTGTACCTGAATATCTTATAAGAGTAGGTTGGGACGTTGGCCCCGTATCTAGCTACTAACAAAACTTCCCCCCTTAGGGTATCTACTGCTCTATCGGGCTGGTACAACTGAGGTGGTTCCCAGAGTGACCTGTACGATAAGTACCACGTCGGCCGAAACTAACTGTCACTAATGATAGCCACTATGTGGCGGACTGACCCCCAAACTCTCTAGGCAACTCTAGTGACACTAACTCTGGGGTAAGGCCATACTAACATAATTCTGGCCCTGGAGGCGTCAAGGTACGCCAATGGTCTATTGACGAGCTCTACTGACAATACAGGCGCCGAACTGATAGTTATATTGCCCGGCTGCGCCTATGCTGTTCAACTTACAATCTCAAGCCCAACTATTACCTATAAACATCTGAAGCCTAGGCATGGCAGCAAAACATCATTTCTACTAACTCAGTGAATATAAGGGTAGAGGAATTTCTATAACACTTTTAGCGTGAGTCACCCTTAACCTCTTCTTTCCCGATGAGGGATATTGCAATATACTCTTAATATGCTTTCTAGCAGCTAGCCACAACATATGTAATCATAATCTATGGATAGCAGCTAACCATGACATACATGGATCTTATGTACTAGCAACAACTAATTACAATAAGTGGGATCATTGTCTATGCTCAGGAACATAAGTCGTATCATTGTACACGAGAGTAGCTTACTGAAGGAATAAGCCTTAACATACCTCGAATGTCGATTCTCATTTAACTGATTAGTTCCAACCTTTATCCAGTAGTTCCACTTAACTACAGTCCTTATACTGAGAGAATAGGGCTAGTTTAATTACTATATTCAGCCAATAATGATATCTTTCAAAAATAATTTCAACTATAATTCAACTCTGAATAACTCAGCATAAACCCGCAATTTCTTGAGAGTTCAGAAGGGAGAAATACTCACCTAAGGCCTATGACCGTTTAGGAATCAATTTGAAACAATTCTAACAACTTTTACCTGGCGGAGCTCCGGTTTGTCGAGCGAATTTAAAGAAATAACTCCGTAGAAATGCTTCTTGTAGGCCTAGAACTTATTACCCAAAGTTAATATGAGATTATAAGGAGTTTGGTAGCGTAATCGGACGGAAATACATTGAAAATTTGTGTGCTCTCTCTATTTAGTCCTGGGAATATGTTTTCAAATGACTCAAGGTGAAAGGAGGGACTTATATATACTAAGAGCGATGACAAGGGGGGCACCCTGTGCTGCCCATAGCGCCAGCCTCCCTATGGTGTTGTGCCTCTCAAGGCACCTGCAGGCCTAGCGCGCTGCGCTGCCAGTGCACTGCTGGCTGGCGCGTCGCGCTGGCCCTGTGCTCACTGGTCCCATCCAACCCCACTTCCGAGTCTTTTCCTACACGCATCAAGCTCTCTTTATTCTTCACAAATTCACGCGCACGCCTACTAATCTTCGATATTTTACAGGGTGTAACATCCTTCCTCCCTTAGGAACATTCATCCTCGAATGCAATCTTCAGGCTTACAAGGCTCTACTCTTTTAGCAAATGCCAGAAAAATTTTGGCAGAGTCTCCTCTGTAATATGGACTATCCGAAAACCTGAAACGCAGAAAAGTCCAACTGAGTAGAAGCTACTGAAGTGAAAAAAACAATCTTTTAAGAGAAAATAAAATCTAATTAATACAGGAGTTTTAAACAATACTGATAATAATAAGCTAAAACTGATACTACGCTGTCTGAAAGCCTTTACTAACTGATGAGTTGTTGGGACAAGACCCCAACTAACTTGAAAGGCTATAAACTAGAATTAACAATAACTGAAATAAAAGACTCCGATCCTCGAACAATGAGGACTCACCACTATCAACTGTTGGGTACCACCGGGAAAACTTGTTTCGAGGCTTGTCTGGGTACCTGAGTCTATATCACAAGACGATATAACATAGAAAGTATGCGTTAGTACTTGAAATGTACTGAGTATGTGAGATATCAAATAAAATATAAAAATGTTGATAATTAATAAACTGGACTGATATGACAAACAATATCCATGCTTGAATCATAAGCACTGAAAGAGTCTGGAAATCTGAGAAAAATACTATAGTAACCGATAATCTAAAATTAAAGTCATAAGCATACTTTGAAATCTATAAGACCAGACTGGACTGTGAATTATGACTGTACTGTACTATAGGAGTGCCTGTTAATCGAGTTAGATATGGAGTTCGATGTTTATTCCCCACCGATAGGGCCCACCGTACCTTGCCAAAGATAGTGATTGGACTATGTGATCACTAACTGAAAAACCAATTCAGGTTAAATCTTACGGTGTCAAGTACTTGTGAGAAACTAGGTGCGCTGAATCCTGACCCTCTCGATGCTAAGTACTACTCCCAACTAAAGACACCTAGCAAGTACATATATATATATATATATAACCGAACTGTATTGACAACTCAAAATGGTGTCCTAAGGCTAGGTCAAAACTACTTATCTAGAAGTGTCCTAAGAGCCTAGGACCTGATAACTTAGGGTGTTGAATATACTAATAAACTGACAATATTTATTTATAATAATATTACTGTTACTGAGTATAGTGAAAATAATAAAAATAATGTAAATCATAAATGCACAATCCCATGAGAATCAAGTAAAATTTGAAATCATGTGAGACATACTAGATAACTAAAAATACTAGCATGAATATATAATATTTCTAGACATAAAAGTCTGACATCGTAGAAAAAGAAGGGAATTTCAACAATTTGAAGGAAAGCCCTAAATCATGATTTTCTAGAATTTCAAGGCTAGGGTTATTGAAATCTTGGGACACAAGGGTGAAAGAAAACCCTTGTTGATGTCTCACATACTCGAAGAAGAGACCCCCTAAGAAGAAGCTTGAATTTTGAACTTGAGGAAGAACCCTAGCTTAGCTTGGGGAGAATTCATGAGCTATTACGTACTGTTCTTGAAAGGATAAATGAAAAATGAGGGAGGAGAATCGACTAACTCCCTTTAATATCCTATAATATCCCTCAAAATGACGTAGCTTAGAAATTAACAGTAGAAAGTTATAAAAATGCCCCTGGAGAAATGTTTGAAAAATTACCGTTCAGATCCAACCGGTCACACAACGAGTGGTTGGTGGTGAACACGACTCGTTGGGACCACTCATTGGTCCTGGGTCTGAAATTCCAGTTTCTGGATCTCTCCCAACAGGCAAATAGTATGACCCGTTAGAAGATACAACAGTTCGTAGTTTTCACCCATTGTCATTGTGATGATCTTGCATTGTTTATAAATCTCATCTAACAACTCATTAGGACGAGTTATTACTTCCTCCAATTACTCATCATAGAGCTTGTTGGTTTTGGGGAATATTCTGATAACTTTGTGATCCTTAACTAATGATTAGATATGATGGCTCGTTCCTAGAACCCATGACCCGTCACTTCACTCGTGGATGCAACAATCACACTTTCACAGTTCCTAAAACTCCTCCAACAACTTCTCTTAATGACTCATTACAAGGACTAATGAGTCGTTCTATCACTCGTTAGTTCTAGAGGGAAAAATTTTCACCATTAGGACCCTCTTAAGACAAGTGAACTAACGGCTCGTCAGACCACACAACGACTAGTTACATGAGTCTTTTTGTGGTAAAATTTCATGGTTTCTTACTGGTTTTCATTCTATGTCTGGGGTATGGTCTTAGGAAATACAGCTTCTTTGAGAATCCTTGAGAGCTTGATTTTCAATCTACGGTGTTTGTGGAGAAGAATAGGAGTTTAGGCTAAGTAAAAACCTTAAATATTCCCCTTAGAAAACTCAAAGCAATCTGATTTAGGAGTTAAAAATATGGAAAATTATGAAAATACCTCTGGAAACCCGCACATAAAATCTACTGACTAGTCATCACGAGCCATACCACGAGTTGCTGGTTGTCACCAAGACTCGTGGCGACCACTCTTTACATGCTAGGTCATTTTTTACTTCTATGAATTTCTCATCACGGGTGGACAATATGGATCCTTACTTGCCATCATGACTCGTTACATCCTTTTGTGTTCACTGAAATTATGTTGCACATTTTTTGAATTTTATCCTATGATTCATCATCATGACTTGTCATATGATCCAACTAGTCATCTTATGACTCGTAAAATCAAGACCCTTTCTACAGATGGAAACAACGACTTATGACCACAAACCGTGTCAGCCTACCACGAGTTGTTCCTTCACTCATGGTATCTGGAAACAAGAACACTAGCTGCTCACCGTGAGTCTGACCACAACTCATGGTTTTCTCAAACGAGTGGTACTGTGACTCGTCTTGAGGAAAACTTTTTCACTCCCTTCTGATTTTCTACTTCATGTCTAGGGTCTTATCTTAGAAATTTTTGGATATTATAGCAAGCCCAAGGCGGGCAGATCTAGTCTTTACTGAATATCGCTACTCATACTGGACTGAGAAAGTAGCTGGGATGGATCTTTTATATTGAATTTAAATATTTTTAGTTGATAATTAGTGTGTTGTTAATGTTGTAGTTGATTTAGATTTTATTTGACAGCAATTAGTGCTAAAATATAGCTAATATTGAATTGATTTTAATTTGGCAGATGGGATATGTAGAAATTGCAAATTTCTGCATCTGTTTTTTTTTTTTTTTTTGCAGAAAATTGATGAATTGGGTAGGTTAGTTTGTCGGCTTCTAGGG
>JACEIK010000932.1:15628-66007 GCA_018107945.1 Datura stramonium
CTCTCCTTCTTGAGCTATTTCCCATAACGTGGGTGGTGGAGTGCAAGTATTTTCTCTGCAAAATGGAAGGTTCTTGCAATGAACGCCTTGATTTTGGCAAAATGGGTTATGGGTACACTCTCTTTTTGCTTTATAGTTTGCATGACTCATGTTTAATATGTAAATATTTCAACTTTGGACAAGTGGGCGTTTTTTCTTTTACCTGTTTATTGCAGGTGAGATGATCTGATATGATTTGTTTTTCTCTTTTGAACTGTTTGATTAGTGGAATTTATGTCTTGAGGCGATCTGATTTATTAGTATGACTGTGTTTTAACTCTTTCGGATGCTAAAGTTATATAGTTGATTTAATGTGTAACTTGAAACTTTGAGTTTGTGTGAATTTATATTTACGTGAATCAAGATTGAAACTTTCTTAGTGTGCATTTATCACTGTAAGTTTCAAGATTGAAACTTCTTAAGTTTTGGATTGAGTTGCACTAATATTGTTGTCTATCTTCATGTAGATTTCTTCCATATCTCATTATCTTTAACTTTTTAGTGCTTCTTCTTACAGTCTCTTGATTCCTGATTATCTGATTTCGGATTTCTGATAGATGCAAGCACTATAGGAGAAGATGCAAGCTTAGAGCCCCTTGCTGCAATGAGGTCTTTGACTGCCGCCATTGTCACAATGAAGCCATGGTAACTTTTGATTCACCAATCCCTGAATCATTTCGATTGTCTTAACTTACTTGCCAGCGACTTCTTTTATGTTATCTGTCTAATGGAAGTTAACTTGTGTTTTGTTTCAACAGAGCATGTTGCCTAAAATTTTTGATAGGCATGAACTTGTTCGACAAGATGTCACACAGGTTGTACTTCTACTATTTCCATTTCCAGTTATTCATCTGTTTCACTTGATTGTTGAAAATTTCTTACGTTCCTCGGGTATTTCAGGTCATCTGCTCAGTTTGTGATACAGAACAGCCAGTACGTGTTGTTTGACTTGAATTCACACCTTCTTTCTCTGTTTGGTATTACCAGAGTTGATGTTACAATGTCTTTTTCTATTTCAATCCAGGTTGCTCGCGTTTGTACAAATTGTGGTGTCAATATGGGAGAATATTTTTGTGAAGTGTGCAAATTTTATGATGATGATGTAATATTCTGTGCCTTCTACTAATATGTGATTAATGCGTTTACCTCTAAATACGCCAATCCCATAATAGTTTTCAGCTTTAGACCCTTTTAGCCATTACATATTGAAATACTTATTCTGGACTCCCCTGTTACAGTTAGACAAAGGGCAGTTTCATTGTGATGATTGTGGAATCTGCAGGTTAGTGTACGACATATCACAGGGCATTTGTTGCTTTATCTGGTAAATATCTTCTTTTTTGGAAGTTCCATGTCTGACATGTATTCTTTTCACAGAGTTGGTGGTCGCGAGAACTTCTTTCATTGCAAGAAGTGTGGTGCGCATCACAATTTCCTATCATCATGATTCAAAGCTTTGTCGAAAATTCTGTGTTCTTTTTATTATATATTTCTTTAATATTTTCTTCACTAACATGATAATCAATGGGAGATTCTTGAGACTATACCATGAGACTCCAATGGGTCTAATCTTATTTGCTATTTCTTCCTAATATTTACTCTCTATCAACTTATATTTTGTAGGGGTGAAGAAAGGATTATATTAGTGATTAAAATTATTTGATTTACAATCTGAAGAATCAGGTGCTCCGTTATTATAACATAGTCTGAAAGACAGACCAGGAATGATAGCACATTATAGTGCAGCTGCGCTTTCTTTCTTCAGCTTAGTGTCCTAATACTCTAGTCCTGCTCCATGATCTGGGAGCATCCTGATCTATCTTCTATTATAAGGAGTGTAACGTTGATTCTTTACCTTGGAAGTGTACATGCTAAGATTACCAGGGTCACATTAAGATTTTATTTACACCTTAGAGGCATAAATGTTGTTTGGTTTGGTTTGTGATTATACCCTGGATATCACTTGTAATACAAACCACATTTACATTATTTCTTCATTTTTAGAGATATCTCTGTTGTTTATCACCCTTCCAATAGTGGAATGTAGGAGTGTTCTCAATGTTTCCCAAAGTTCTGGTTGTCCAACTATATTCTGATGCTTTGTTTAGTTGGTACATACCAGTTGTGGCCAAGCTTTTGCTTTCTTATATAGTTGGTTGGAGAATGCAAATAGAGAATCTACACTAAGAGAACTGAGTAAAGCTTTTCAATTTCATTTCTATTGCTCATTTAGGAAATTTGCCAATTGTATGGTGAAAATATCACTTTGTTCTTTCTAATTTGGTGTTGCACACAGTGGCCTTTCGCATAATGTTGTGGTTTCTTCATTCCTGTTGTTTTGTTGCTACATGTGCTTCTTCACCTACTTATTGCTTTCATTCTGCAGGCTCTTGTTATTCAGTTAGTTTGCGTAATAACCACTCGTGCGTGGAGGACTCCATGCGGCATCATTGTCCCATTTGTTATGAGGTATGTTATGTAACTGTAGTCTTCCCCCTGTCGATCCTACCTTTAAATGTTCTTGTCATTCATAATGCTCTAATTCTTTAAGTGCAGTTTCTCTTTGACTCTCTGAAAGACACAACTGTAATGAAATGTGGACACACAATGCACACAGAATGCTACCATGAGATGATAAAGCGTGACAAGTAATCACTTAGTATTTATCTATTTATGTTGTTTTTTGAGTCTCGTTGGATGGAATGGAAAGTTTTACGTTTACTGTCTTCCATTTTATTTTTAACTCAGGTACTGCTGTCCAATCTGTTCAAGATCAATTATAGACATGTCCAAAGCTTGGAAAAGAATGGATGAGGAGGTAGGTTTATATTTTACTTCTGGAAGGTTGATCCACGTCCAATTCCCTGATGGCGCATCTTATCATAGGAATTGCTTGCATGCTTAATGAACTTTTTCATGGCTGATTGATGTTTTAAGCATATTCTAGAACTACTTCTATTCTTAAGAATTGGATCTCAAAGCAGGTAGAGCATTACTTCTTGTGAGTTAACTATATGTTCCAAGTTCAATTTCTTGTATCCTATTCAGTCCGAAATGCTTGAACTGTCTAATTGCTTGGGGATGCATAATCTTTTAATCGAAAATTACACATGCATAATCACTTGAGAACAGGTTCAGCATTTTACATAAAATTTTGGAGGATTATAAGACCTTTTTGCTCCTCTCTTTCAGTTAACTAAGTTCGCCTTGGAACAATATTTTTTTCCATGGTTCCATCTTCCAGAAAAATCTAGTAGATTATGGTGAGAAAGAGGTGAAGTCACTCCTGTAGCAGAGTTCACCTTCTTTTTGGAAGGCAAAAAGAGACATGTGGCATCTAGTTTTCCATTTAAATAAGGGTTTGAGTTTTGTCTGGAATGATCATACGCCAGTAGAGGAAGCATTTTGAACCATTTGGTATGGTCCAGCATGTCTGGAAAATCAGCGTAATTCTCAAAAGTACATTAAGCTCTTGTACTTAGTAAAATGGTTGTGGTTGATGACGCTGCACAATGTTCCATTCTTTTTTTCTCTGTCCCAAGGTCGACAAAATAAACATTAAGGGGTCGTTTGGTAGTTGGTTTAAAGGTGACTTATGTAGGTATTAAATTCTGCATAAATAATACTATGTTAAGTTGCTCAGACTTGGGTGCGGGTATCCAACACGGGTGTGGATCCAAGAGTTGGATTTGGCAAAATTTAAATTTTAAGATTCAGGGTGTGAATCTAATCATGGATACGGGTACGAGAATTCGGTTATAAAAAATTCAACATTATAAAAATAGAGTTATAAAGATATTTTAAATTTGAGAAATATTTTGTGAAAACCTTAAATGTATATTGTAGCATTCAATCTTTCATTCTCTAAGATGGGGATTACTCTTCCACTCTCCTATGAACACAATAATCTTTCATTCTCCAAGATGGGATTACTCTTAAATTTGTTTTATTTTTTATTTTAAGAAATCAAATTCTCTCTCTCTTTTTTTTTTTTTTGAAGTTAAATGCCCAACAGGCCAAATTTTATAAAACTAATCCAATCCACACAGAAACAATCTAGAAAATGGGTCTTAGGCCCAACAGATGGGCCAAACCAACAAAAGAAAGGTTAAACTGGTCTATAGAGACCATACCCTAAAAAATCAGCATCCTGTCCTCTTCATCTTGTCCACTTGCTGTTCATCCATGGGGACTGAGAAGCTGTTGCTCATTGAAGACAGGTGAGAAATCAAATTCTCAATTTTCTTCCAAATTTGTTCTTGACTCTGGTTAATTATCCGGATGGGATTCATCGAATTTGACACGCACCCTACACACCAGCGTGGTAGCTAGTTAAAAGGTAAGTTATTCATGTAGAAAATTAATACAGTGTTAGGTTTGCAATTTAGAAATCTGCATAACTAATATATATATAAGTTTTGAGGGAATTTATGTATTATCTTATGCAGGATAGAAGTTGGAATAACTAATACATGAATAACTAAACCCTGCATAATTAATTCATGCATAAAATAACACATAGATTCCATCATAACTAATTCATGCATAAAATAATACATAGTTTCCCTCATAACTAATTCATGTATTACTAATACCCGCATAACTCTAACCAGCTAGCAAACAACCCCTAAGTCGACATTTGAGTTCAGAAATCTGTGGGCAGTCTTAAACTTTTTGTTACGATTGTTCCTATACTTCTTAAGTTGGTCATGCTATATGCGTAATTCTTTTGCAATTACGGACTGACTGTTTTTTGGGTTGTTAGTGTGGGGTTTAAGTTTTCTCTGGTCTTAATTTCTGTTTACCTAGCTGTGTTCAAGTCCTACACTAAAGTGAAACTTTCCTTTCAGATTGAAGAGACAATCATGCCAGAAGATCTTAGATATAAGAAGGTACTTCCTTTTCCTTGACCCCATATTTGTGATATGTAGTTATTTTGGCTGTTAATTAGAGAAGACAACCAAGGGGAGTTGGGTGTTAATGTTGCACAGTGCCTTAATGCATGTAGAAGTCCATGCTATTGGTCTTCAATTACATGCTGAACTAGCCTTGGTTTTGCTTAACTCACCTACCTTGTTACTTGCAGGTTTGGATTCTGTGTAACGACTGTAATGACACAACTGAAGTATACTTCCACATAATCGGACAGAAATGCAGACACTGTCAATCATACAACACCCGTATGATTGCACCTCCTGTTCTTCCTCAATAGCAACTTTCTACTCCAGAAAAGCTGATTGTTTGTGCTGCTGAAACCTGGTGCAGCGGACGTGAAACAGAAGAAATTTATGGTGTTGTCTTCATTATTACTACTTATTAATTCTTTGGTGTCATTTCTGCATTATTCATGGCCATTGCAACACAACTCAAATCTTTTTGCAATATGGAAGCATTTGTGACATGATTTTTTTTTCTCCAAACATGTGACTGAATTGATTCAGGACTATGTATAATATGTACACATTGTCATAACATTCTAAAGGACTACTGTTGAGAGGAACACATTTAGTACTAGTAGTTACTAATATTTTGTGGATTTGATTCCATCTGCTTACAGGTTCAGGGTCTGTAACCTGATGCCTTGTCATTACCAATCTAAATCAATTGAATCTGCTCAAAATGTGAACAATAAAGAGGGAAACAATCATCTAAGAAGTAGTGCAAGTGTGTGATCCAGACAGATTTGAAAAGAATTTCAATTTAAATTGCAACCTTGTCACTATACCCCTCCAGCAACAACAAAGAAAAGAGGTCGCGTACAATCGGAAAGGATCTGAAAGTATAGAAAATTACTTCATTGTAAAGTTTGTTAACTCGTTAATTTTCAAGATTTTTGAGAAACTTGTGAAGTTTCCAACTCACAGATTTGGACGGAATTCAAATGATATTAACGTTAAAAACTGCTATATTCATATTAACAACTCTCTCAGTAATAAGATTGCGTTAACTTTGAATCATAAGACAATCATTTAAATAAATTAAAGAAACAGTTGAAAAAATGGCAAAAAAAGAAGCATTCACCCTTTTCTATCTTGCAAGTTGCATCTGTTGTATTTTTTTCGCCCCAGTGGCTTATATAGTTTGTTTTGAAACTAACCCATTTCACCATGACTTCAAATGATGATTTAAATTCAGAGTGATTTGCAGTTGAAATTTTGGTTGGACACGCAATTTGGATCTCAAAAGTTGAATTTTTCCTTATAAACATGAAAACTCCGTAATTTATGAAAGACATAATACATAAATAGGCATTTAAACTTGGTCTCAACTGGCAATTAAGCACTCAAACTTTGAGAGTGCACATCTAGACACCTCAACTTGGTCTCAACTGACAACTAAGCACTCCAACTAGTCCCCACTATGTCTTGTAGGCACACGATGCTGACGTGACACATGACACAGTGAAACCAAGTTGAGGTGCCTAGATGATCATCTTGTAAGTTGGAGTGCTCAATTGACACAGTGAAACCAAGTTGAGGTGCCTAGATGTGCATTATCAAAGTTTGAGTGTTTAATTGCCAGTTGAAGCCAACTTTGAGTGCCTATTTATGTATTATGCCTTTATGAAAACTATCAAAAACTTCTTCAACTCTTATACAATCTTACCAAATAAGAAAGCCATAGTTCATAAACAATGTATCAAAATATCTTGAGGTGTTGCATAAATAAATCACATATTTCCATATTCCTTTTATAAATAAATGCATGTGATTACTTTTTTTTTCCAAAGAGTTCCATCCTTGTGATGGAGGAGTTAGGCATGACTCCAGCCTGTACATTTATCAAAAATTTGTGATGGAGGAGTTAGGCATGACTCCAACCTGTACATTTATCAAAAATTATAATTACACGGAGAAAAACATAACTCATAACTTTGATAGCATTATGGATGTTGGTCATAACCAACCTATTACACATTTGTTAACAAAAACATGCAAGATGATCGAGAAGGGCAATATTAGTCATAGAGATTTAGTAGCACCATAATAAGATGTTGTATACATTGTTGCCACTAGCTCTAGAACATTGTAAATCTCAACTGTCATTGATAACAAACTTGATCTTCTTTTGTCTGAATTTGAAGTTGGAAATTCTATTGAACTCTGACTTCGTTGAAGCTCTAACCTTAAAAGGAAAAGAGATAACTTCATTGAAGATAGAACTAATTTTGGATTCTTTATCCAAATTAACTAATATGTCTAGGTCAGCAGTGCAATGTCTTCCTTGAAGGTGTGAATCAAAATGAAATTGCCATTTTTGATCTTTCCCAAATCTGCTCACTGACATGATTAAGTTGTCAAGGTGGTTTTTTTCACTCTTTTTTTATTAAATTCAGGGATAAAGAGATGCCTTCTAGAATGACCTTAATTTCAGCCTTATTATTACTACAATTAGCATAATATTCAGCAAAAGCAGTGATTAATACCCTATTATGGTCCCTAATAATGTCACCTTCTCCTGAAGATCCATTACCTTTAGTACATTCATTCACATTTAATTTATCCAATCAGTAAAAGGTTTAAGCCAGAAAATGTGACGACCTTCCTAGGCCATGACCGGCGCTCAGCAAGCCTAAGTCTACCGAGCAAGTATGGATCATTTTCGTGTTAAAAATTCGGCAGAGTTTTCTATGTACGGGGAGCAATCCACAAATCCAAACCTATCAGCACTCAACAAACAAGAATCCAACATACTATAATACCAACATAATAGGCCTACGAGGAAATCAAAATCAGAGTCAATGACTTTCACGAGACTTTAGAAGTCCCCAGTCATGCCACTACTAACACAAGCCAAAACCAAATTTACAAAACAGACTCAAGGAGCAAGACTCTAGGATTTAACTAAACTAATATACTAAATTAGTCTAAATAAAATGTCGGTCCACATGAAGCAAGTGCAGGCTTACTGGATCAATCGTTAGCTCTATCTATCACTTGGTCAACCCAAGAGGTCACCCTCAGTTAAATTATCTGCCAAAGAAAAAATAAAAAAAAAAAGAGTCAAGGAGAGGGGTCAGTCGCCCCAACTGAGTGAATAATAATATTAACCATAGCGTTTATTTAGGACAACCATATATCAAAATCATGCAGTTTATAAACTATCAACAATAGCTTATCTCAATCAACATAACAGTTTATGTGAGAAAACCTCATTCAAGCTGATTACATAATCAAATCGTTATTTATTAGGAGGATCCTATGCCAGTATCGAGTATACTTTCTGACACTATGAATTTACCGTAGCTGTCTGACTACTCTGTCAGCTAGGTTCCTTTCTGGAGGGTCTTTTCACAATATTTATTTTTTCCTACAAGGTGCACCAGGTCTAACGATCCCGGCGTTAGATAATGGCGACGCTGGAAAAGTAACTTCCTGAAATATTTTCTTTATAATACCATATATATTGATATTCTTTCTATATCAAATTTAAATTTTACAGATATCATAACTCGTAAATAACACATATTCAATAGTAATCAATATGTAAATGTCACGACCCGAACATAGGCCCGAATTGAGACATGGAACAAAGAACCCCGAGAGGCTCCAAGTCGACCCATGACATGAACATAACATCTACGCTCGACATTTTAAATGCGGAAATCTAACGTATAACATAGCGGAAGTCTGAAAATCTGATAACATCGAATAACTGATACATAGCATAATTTGAAATTGAAAACATACTATGTCTGATAAGCTTCTATTACTGACGAGTTGATGGGACAAGAACCCAACTAACTCACTAAAGTTTGAAACTGAAAATGCTAAATATAGCTGATAAGAAGGGCCCTCGAAAGATGAGGACTCACCAACTCTGACTGGGAGATGCTAACACTAAAGATCCGGCTAGCGGGGGGACTGATCCTGTATCATCAAATGATACAACATAGAGAATGCGGTCAGTACGTGAAATGTACTGAATATGCAAGGTAAGTAAAACTGCTAAGTAAAATCAGAGATCATGTATATCATAAACATTTCATCATAAGAGTCTGAGAGCAGGGCTTGTATGCTATTATCTTAATGACTTAAACATAACTGAATATCATAACTGAATCGAATGATCCAAAGCTGAAAAGTGATAATCATAAATAAAACTGAACATTGGGTCAAACCAACTGAAAACATAATATCTTAACTGATGAATATGAATAACTTGAAATCATGAGGAACAATGGGAGATTTATCATATAACCGATATTACCACGATGGAGCTTACGTGGTCCCGACTATTACACTCAAGTGGGTAGATCCGTCCAAAGCTTTGCCAGGGCTAAGGACGTTACCATGATATCAATATCAAGATGAAGGTCCATTCGGGACAGGGGAAGCTCACAAGGGAGGTCCCAAATAATCTGAACATACCTATGTTGACATGTAGTTCTGAGGCATCGGATTGACTGACCCTTAGCCTCGGTGCTTGACACTACTCCCAAAAACATGCATATGCTCTCCATCATTTTTCAACAAAGCTGAACCATCATCTAGTGACAAAACTGAATCATAACATATATGCATAATCTGAAATCATAACATGAGGAGCCTTGGGCTCAAACCATACCACAAGCTGAAAATAGTGGGAGTCTAGACTCCAAAATCCATGTGGTAAGCTAATAACATGAAGTTTAGATTAAACATGAAACATACTTGATCATATGGGCTTTCCCAATACTTATACATGCTTGAAATAGACTTGATCATTCAAAAATATGGATATAGACATGGGCAATTCAAAATCATACTTTCATCATGAATATCTCATCATAACTAGAAGCATAGGTCATAATCTCATCTTTTCATGAACTTCCATAGATGGAAATCTTATTTGTAAAATTTTAAAATCATAATTTGTAATTGAAAATATTATAAAACATGCCCATAAATCATAATTCAACATTATAAACATGCATAGAGAATATCCATGATAGATACTTAGAGAATTTATAAGTTAGGTTAAAATTTCATAGATTCATCAACTTAGAAACCACATGAAATTGAAGAGGGATTGGGCATGGGAGTGGATTGATATACCCATTGATAACCCTATATACTTGGGAGAATCTGATTTCACAACCCTCTTGAGAGCCCAAAGGAATTTGAGGAAGAACTTGATGAATCTAAGCTTGATCACCCTTAGGAACTTCTAGGCTTGCATGCATGGAGAGGAATAGGCTTAGAATGAACTAGACCCTCTTAAAACACACTTATCGAGGCTTAAAATGACGTAGTTCATATTTTAGGAACTTAGGAATTACGAAAAAGCCCTTAATAAATTCACAGAAAAAATACTCATTGCCAGTCCCAACGAGGGACTGGACGAATCGTCTCCAACACCATGACTCGTGGTCTACTTCTCATGACCAGCACTGACAACTTATCTCTGAGGGTCACCACGACTCGTGGTGTACCCAACGATTCATGGTAACTGAGTCATGATGAAACTACCAACAATTGCTCCTTCAAGCCCATCACTGACCACGAGTGACTTAACGACTCATATTCCTGACCACTATTCGTGCCCTCTCCCGTGGTCCACTCCTTGACCAAAAATCCAACCAAGTTCACCCTTCACTCCATGAGTCACCTAACGACTCGTGGTGCACCTCACGAGTCACTGGATGACTCGTCCTGTGATCTGGTGCAGAAAATCTTATTTTATCCATTTCAACCCTTGGGTCTGATCTTAGGACTTTCGGGATATTACAGTAAACTCTTATTAAAAGTAATTTGATGCATTTCAAATACTTAATCCTACTATTTCTTGTCCGTGTGCAAGTAGTCAATTTCTAAATGATATATTTTAATGCAGGAAAATAACTTAAAATATACTATAGTTGAAAATCAACTATGGAAGATTTTTCACTCACAATACTATTGCCGAATACTCCAACTCATATCCAACAACCGCGTTCTCGGGTATCAAGTATCTAAAATATAATACAATGTTTAAATATTGTTGTATCCCTAAAATTCATGAAATTAAATATCTCTAGAGACAAATTATAATCATTCAACTGTTAGTCCAAGTTACAAATTTTCATTCCTCCTATATGCAGGGTCAAGTTTTGATACAAAAGGGATATCAACTTTTGCCTTAAACTCAAAGTTTCTCAAAATATTTTCAAGTTTTTTTTTTCAAACTCCTAGAAATTTACCTTAATGAGAAAGATATATTTATTAAAAATTAGGCAAACCAGAGAATTACCCGAACAACTCAAGAATGAAGGTAAGTAATCAAGTCTTCCAATACTATTTGTGGTTAGGGTATAGAAGTAGAAACTTTTATTTTCTTCTCTCTTCTGCATCCTTTCTCTGCCTCCTTCCTTTCTTCTCTTTTGTAGTCATTTTTTTTGTATGGAGATGGTTATTGCGTTTGAAACCAGCACTGCTGGTTTTATATATATTTTTTCCCCTGCTAACTGACTCTTTTGTTCTCTCCTTCTTCTTTTTCTTTCTTTTTTCATCGCCTGCCCATGTTCTTTTTAAATTTTTTTTTTTGACTTCTAATAGTTGGTGGGCCTAGGTCTAAAGGCTAGTTAGTCTAATCAATTGCTTAGTTTAAATGGGCCAAGCCCAATGCTTTTAGTTGTTACATTCTCTCCCCCTTATGAGAATTCGATCCCCGAATTTTAAACATATTCTTACCTGTGGAATCAAAAAAATAAGGGTACTTGGCACGCATCACCTCCTCATCTTCCCATTTCACTTCCTCCTTGGAATGATTCTTTTATACTACTTTCACTATCACAATCTCTTTTGATTGCAACTTCCTAACTTGTCTTTCTATTATGATCATTGGCTCCTCTTCATAAGTTAGATTTTCGTATAACTGAATATTCGATGCTTCGAGTACATGATAGGAGTCTGGTATGTACTTTTCAGCATAGACACAAGAAATACTGAATGTATAGATGACAACATAGGTGGAAGCACTAATCGATAAGCAACAACACCAATTCTGTCAAGTATCTTGTATGGACCGATATCTTGGAATCAATTTTCCCTTATTCCCAAATCTTAAGATGCCTTTCATTGGTGATACTCATAGGAATACATGATCTCCTACCGAAAACTCCAACTCTCGATGTCATTTTTCCGCATAAGCTTTTTGTCTATTTTGAGCTGCTAACAATCTCTGTTTAATTAGTTGAACCTTATTCACTGTTGATTTTACCAGATCTAGACCCAATACCTTTGCCTCATCAACCTCGAATCACCCAATGGGAGATCAACAACTTCTTTCGTATAAAGCCTTATAGGGTGCCATTTGTATACTTTCTTGGAAGATTTTACTGTAAGCAAACTCAACTAAAGGTAAATATTTGTCCTAGATGCCACCAAAATCAAGGACACAAGATCTCAACATATCTTCCAATATCTGTATGGTTTGCTCTGATTGTTCATCTGTCTGCGGGTGAAATGTAGGATCTACCCCTGTTCCCAATGGTCTTTGGAATGCTCTCCAGAAGTGCGAAGTGAATTGGGAAACCCTATCCGATATAATAGAAATTGGACTTCCATGAAGCTTGACAATTTCATCCATATAAATTTGTGCATATTGGGCACCATTATAGGTAGTTTTAACTAGTAAAAAGTGTGCCGACTTCGTCAATCGATCTACAACCACCCATATAGAATCATAACCCTTAAGAGTCCGCAGTAACACAGTCATGAAATCTATGGTGATTCGCTCCCATTTCCATTCTGGTATATTAAGTTGTTGAATTAACCCTGTGGGTCTCCGATGCTTAGCTTTAACTTGTTGGCAAGTCAAAAATCGAGTGACATAATTTGCAATATCTTGTTTCATACCCTCCCAGCAGTATAATTGATGAAGGTCCTGATACATCTTTATGGATCCGGGATGAATTGAGTACTTGGAGTAGTGTGCTTCTCCGAGCAACGTTTGTCTTAAACCATCAACATCCGGTACATAAATGCGATCGCCAAGTCATAGTACCCCGTGACAATCTAGGGTAAAATATTTATTCTTGTTGACGATACTTTCATCTCTAGTTTTGCATAACCGGAAATCCATGTATTATTTTTCCTTTATATCTTCTATTAACGATGACTTGGCATGAACATATGCCAATAATGAACCAGCCTGGCCCAAAAAACTCTATTCTTTTTTAATTTTTGAATTTCTTTTGCTAGAGGTCTCCTTAATGGGGTCAGGTTGGCCAAGCTGCCTATAGACTTCCGGCTTAATGTGTCAGCCACTACATTAACTTTGCATGGATGGTACAAAATCGCACAATCATAGTCCTTCAGTAGCTCCACCTCTTCATTGTCGAAGGTTCAAATCTTTTTGCTGAAAGATATACTGCAGACTCTTGTGATCAGTATAAATCTCACATTTTTCTCCATATAAATAATGTCGGCAAATCTTGAGAGCAAAGACTATTGCGGCCATCTCTAGGTCATGTGAAGGGTAATTTTGTTCATGCTTTTTCAACTTCCTCGAAGCATAATCTATGAATCATCCATTTTGTATATGCACACACCCAATTCCTACTCGAGAGGCATCACAATAAACTGCAAATCCTTCAGTTCCCGACGAAAGTACTAATACTGGGACTGTTGTCAGACATTCCTTGAGCTTTTGGAAACTTTGTTCGCATGCCTCCAACCATTGAAATTTCACATTCTTTTGTGTTATCTTTGTTAAAGGTGCAACAATCTTGGATAAATCCTGCACGAAGCACCTATAATAGCCCGCGATACCTAAGAAGCTGCGTATCTCAGTCACCGTAGTTGGCCTTGTCCACTTCTTTACTACTTCCACTTTCTTTGGATCAACTAGGAACCCTTCATCAGATACAATGTGACCTAGGAAGGAAACTTGGTCCAATCAAAATTCACACTTGGAGAACTTATCATATAACTTATGTTTTAGAGTGCTTATAATACCATCCTCAAGTGTTGTTCGTGATCTTCATATGTTTTTTAATACACAAGGATACCATCAATAAACACGATCATAAATTTGTCCAAATATTACTTGAACACTCTATTCATAATGTCCATAAATATTTCAGGTGCATTTTTTAGTCCATAAGGAATCACTAACAATTTGTAGTGTCCATATCTTGTCCGAAAAGTGGTTTTAGAGATGTCTTCACCCCTAATGCATAACTGATGGTATCTCGATCTCAAGTCATCTTTGAGAACCTCCTTGCACCTTGTATCTAGTCAAATAGATCATCAATACGTGGTAGTGGGCATTTGTTACAAATAGTGACCTTATTTAATCGTCGTTAATCTATGCATAATATCATGGTTCCATCTTTCTTCTTTACGAACAAGACTGGTGCATCCTATGGAGAAGTAATTGGTCTAATAAATCCCTTGTTTAATAGGTCTTGTAGTTTTTACTTTAGTTACTTCGACTCTGTTGGTGCCATTCGATATGGAGGTATCGTTATGGGCTGTGTTCCTTGTATTAAATCAATGTTGAAATCAATTTCTCTAACAGGAGGTAGTCCAGGTAGATCTTCGAATACGTCAGGGAATTCTCTAACCACATGGATAACTTCTAATTTTGGTGTGGTAATTTTTGTATCCTTGATAAAAGCCAAGAAGCCTTGGCAACCTTTACTAGCATTCATATTGCACCCGTGAATGATATCAAATTATTTGGAGGTGATCCTTGGTTGCCTTGTAAGATGAAAATTGGCTCACTTGGTATGTTAAAGCGAACAGTTTTTGAATAGCAATCAATGGATTCTTGGCATGGTGCTAACCAATCAATGCCTATGATTACATCAAATCTATCATATCCAGCTCAAATAAGTCTACTAACGTGTCTTTCCCCTGAACCCTGAGTTGACAAGAGTGATACACTCGCTTAACTAGTAAAGATTGCCCAATTTGTGTAGCGACCAAAAAGAGATTTGTTGACAACTTTGGCAATCTACTAAACCTCATTGTAAAATATAAGGACACGTAGGAATAGGTAGATCTAGGATCAATTAAAGTAATAACATCAAATGAACACACCAAAAGTATTCTTTTGATTATCGGATTATATGTCAAATCTTACAATAGAACAAAGAGCACAAGTAAATAGGTCGAGTTCAAGTTCAATTAAACAATGTCATCAAGTAAGCATGCTGAAGTGTACCTGTGACAACTGCATTTGATACTTCAACATCCTGTCTAGTCAGAGCAAACACTCGGAATTGACCTCTACCCACCACTCTTGACCCTCCATCACTAGTACTTTTGTTCCTAACACCTTTTCCTGCTGGTCCAGAATCATCCCTAACAGCATAAGCGGCAACATTTATTGGTGCACTATTCATGGATATTGATATCTGACTATGTCCCCTGTGGTTAGGTGGACAATCCCTCTTATAATGTCTCATCTATCTGTATCGATCTCTCTCCAACATTGGCTGGAGTCAGCCTTATGACAACTAAGGCAAGTAGTGATAGTGCGGTTGGTTTGTCTAGTTGATGTGTAGAGCCTTTAGGAGAACTGCTAGATGACTGGACAATGGAGGCACCCTCAGTCTATGTGTTCCTCGGATGACTTTGAGATATAGAGCCACATCTTGTATGAATGCCCCCTTTGAAATATCCTGCAATCTTTGTTCTCTTATTTTGTGCTTTAGCTGCTCTTTGGTCTCTCCATCTAGTCTCTACCTCTCTGGAAACATCTACTATATGTGAGTAGGTTATGTATCCTTTTTTCAAATGTGAGACCAGTCGTTTGAACAATGGATCAATCAGACCTCGTATGAACCTCTTAGCCTGCACAGATCACTCATCACATATGACGCATGTCGAGACAAACGAGTGAATTGGATATCAAATTCATTCACTGACATTTCTGGTGTTTGCCTCAATCCCTCAAATTATATCAACAAAGTATCTCTTAGGCTCGTGGGAAGGAATCAATCAGTAAATGCATCACAAAACTCCTTCCACATCAAGGGACGTGAGTTACTTGGGGCCCTTCTTTAAAAGATTTAAACCATTTTTCAGCTATATCTTGCAAATGATAGGCAACAAACTCAACCGACTGTGTGCTGAAGCGTCTAAGGCTTTTCAAATTCCATTAAAAAATATTAGGGGGTCTTGAGTCTCACTAGCCCCCGTAAACACCAAAGGTTTTAACTCAAGAAAATCTCAAATTGACCTGCAGAGTGGCTCATCGGATTGAATTATGTATGTTATTCTCTCCAGGCATCATATTGCCCCGAGGTTGTGTCGGATCTTCTCTACCAAGCTCTCCATCGCCTGTTGAAATATTGCATCTATCAGGTCAGTAGTAGTACCATTATGACACCGCGACAACGATATCACCACATTTTTAGTAACTGGATCAATTGTCTGGCTAGCCGGTATGCCCTGACCTCTCCTTCGACCACAACCTAAGTTCGGTAGAAGCATGACTTTATCTGCCATCTGTAATCATATCAGCGATGTTAGATTCTACTTGGTTCTAGATAGCTCATAAACTTATAAGATTTAATGAGGAATAAGAAAGATCAATCCTATTCTACTTCTATAGAGTCTGATCGTGCATATGGTGCACAACAAATACATAAGTAAGTCCCTGCTAAAATTGATGCTCTATGTCATATCCAAAACCTGGCTCTGATACCAACTTTATCATGACCCACCTAGGCCATGAACGACGCTCAAAGAAACTAAGCCTACCGAGCAAGCCTAGAACATTTTCTTGCTAAACATTCGGTAGAGTTTCCTCTGTACAGCGAGCAATCCACAAATTCAAACCTGTCAGCACTCAGTAAAAAAGAATCCAACATACTATAATACCAACATAATAGGCCTACGAGGATATCAAAATCAGAGTCAATGACTTCCACGAGACTTTAAAAGTCCCCAATCACGCCATTACTAACATAGGCCAAAACCAAATTTACAAAATATAATCAAGGAGCAAGACGCTAGGATTTAATTAAACTAGTATACTAAATTAGTCTAAACAAAATGCCGGTCCACATAAAGCAAGTGCCAGCTCACTGGATCAATTGTCAGCTCTATCTATCACTCGATCAATTGTCAGCTCTATTTTAGATACAAAATTATAATACAATGTTTAAATATTGTTGTATCCCTAAAATTCATGAAATTAAATATCTCTAGAGATAAATTATAATTCTTGAACTCATTCAACTATTAGTCCAAGTCACCCATCCACCAAAAGATTTGCATTCCTCCTGTATATAAGGTCAAGTTTTGATACAGAAGGGACATCAACTTTTGCCCTAAACTCAAAGTTTCTCAAAAGTTTTCCAAGTTTTTTTTCAAAGTCCCAACCATTTACCTTAATGAGAAGGATAGATTTATTAAAAATTAGGCACACCAGAGAGTTACCTGAACAACACAAGAATGAAGGTAAGTAATCAAGTCTTCCAACACTATTTGTGGTTAGGATATAGAAGTAGAAACTTTTATTTTCTTCTTCTCTCTTCTGAATCCCTTCTCTGCTTCCCTCCTTTATTCTCTGTTGTAGTCATTTTTTTTAGCTCTTCCTTCTTTTCCTTTTTTTTCACCACCTACCCATGTTCTTTTTTTAATTTCTGACTTCTAATAGTTGGTGGACCCAGGTCTAAAGGATGTTAATTTAATTAATTTCTTAGTTTAAATGGGACAAGCCCAATTCTTTTAGTTGTTACTCAAAACTACTTGAGAGTGCATGGTAAAACTTAGATTCTCCCACTCTCCTACAAATATTATGCCTACAAATATTATGCCAAGCTAAAGGAAGATAAAATTCAAAAAGTTGACATTTATATAATAGACATGATAGTGAACTTAATCACTTGTTGAATGATGAACCAAGAAAGTATTTTCTTATTATCAAATCTGGCAGAATACTTATTCTCCTACATTTTCCAACATATGAAAGTTGGTAAATAATGAAGAATAAAACTATGGATATCAATATTTCGTTTTTCAATCGCCAATTCATGGCTCTTTGCTATATCTGTTCCTTAGCCACTTTGATGTCACAAGTTTTGTAAAAGAAGGATTAGATTTGACTAACTATCTGTCCCTTACTAAGCAAATGGAAAGTGATCTCTTCACTGTAGTTAGCGCAATAGTCACTACTAGAAGAAAGATTGACTCCAAATCTCTTCAAACAATATCAATTAGGATCTTGTCTAGCAATACCCTCATCGAAAGAAGAATCTTTTTTAAAAAACTTTTTGTGCCAAATGTTGTTACTTGACAAATTTGTTCCTTTCCTACTTTTCACAATTTTTGAAGTTGAATTACCAGTGAAATTATGTGAAGGATCTGACATCCAAATGAGACAGTTGAGTTTGGTAATATTGGCTTTGGTGTTCATGATGGTGTTAATTAACTGTTAGGAAGAAACAAGAATTAAAACAATAGGAAAAAATGAGAAAGAAAGAGACATTTTACTGCACTATTCAACCTACAAACAAGAAGACCTAGTGCCTTTTTATAGGGTTACAACTTAACAACTAAAAGCTAAAATATAGGAACTAACAAGTAGTGGTGAAATAGGGGTTAAATAATAACGTGCCCCACTAATAATTCTAAAGCAATAAACAAAAAATAAACCATTGATTAAGTAAAACTTAATTCCACTAATACTAAAAAACAGGATCATGAAAGAAAAGATTCTACACGTGGTTATTGTTGAAGAATTAGTCAACAGTCCCCCTTTTTTCAAAAGCACATAAACCCATTTGAGGAAGTCATGTTTGTTGAACGACAGCGATTTCATAAGAGCATCAACAACCTGATCATATGTGCCAGAAAATTTCAATGAGATTATTCCAACAGTAACAAGATTGCTGATGAAGTGATAATGAATGTCAATGTGCTTGATTCTACTATGAAAAGCAGGATACTTTGTCATAGAAATTGCTTCCTTATTGTCACACCAAATTTCAGTTGGACAAATTTGCTTTTGTTGAAGATCCACTAACAATTTTCTTAACTAGACAGCTTGACAACTTGTTGAAGTTGTAGCCATGCATTCTACTTCCGAAAATGACAAAGTTATTGTATCTTGTTTCTTTGAACTCCAGGATATTGCTCCATAACTAAGACTAAAAACATTCCTGGATGTGCTCCTGCTATTTTTCAAACTACTTGTCCAATCACTATCAGTAAAACCAATTAATCTGAAATTTGATATTTTTTAGTAAAAATTCCGTAACTTGTTGTACCAACAACATATTGCAAGATCCTTTTGGCTGCACCTAAGTATTGCTTTGAAGAACTATGCATGAATCTTTAAATCAAACTAACAAAGAATTCTATATCAGACCTTGTGTGTGATAAGTAGTTTATATCACCAACCAAGCTTCTAAAATAAGTATTTGTTGCACCTATACCATCATCAAGTATCGGTTTCTCATTCATGAGCGTGGGAGATGGATTACAATTCAACATGTTGAACCTCTGTAACAGTTCAGTAGAATATTCTCTTTGCGAAATAAAAATTCTATGCAAACCTTGTCTTACCTCAAGCCCAAGAAAATAATGTAGCATACCCAAGTCGAACATCTCAAACTTACTCATCATGTAACTCTTAAATTCAGAAACAATAGATTCACAAGAGCCCATATATATAATATCTTCGACATAAAGACAAACAGCGAGAAAATCACCATTACCTCGCTTCTTCACATAAAGTGTAGGTTCATTCTCACTTCTTCTGAACTGCTGCTCTTGAAAATAGGAATCAATTATCTATACCATACCCGTAGAGCTTGCTTTAACCCATACAATGCCTTCTTCAATCTGTATACTTTTCTCTTCCCTTCACTAGAGATGAAGCCTTCAGGTTGGAAGACATATACTTCTTCATGTAAGTCTCCATTTAGGAAGGCAAACTTAACATCAAATTGATACACTTACCAACCAAGTTGAGCAGCCAAGGCTAGAGTAGTTCTAACCATTTCAAAGTGAGCTATCGGTGAGAATGTCTCTTCACAGTTGATGCCTTGTTTCTGGGAATATCCTTTTGCAACGATTCAATTTTTATGCCTTTTGACACTTCTATCAGAATTGTACTTCATTTTGACAATCCATTTTAGCCCGATAATATTCTTCCCTTCAAGAAAATCAACCAACTCCCAGGTTTGGTTTTTTCAATGGTCTGAATCACTTTAATCATTGCATTCTGCCACTCGGATTGTTTTGCAACTTCTTCATAACATGTTGGTTCAATAGCTAACAATTAAAAGCTGTAAGATGCATAAACATCTTTTAGTGATGAAACTTTATTAGTGGTGTTTCGCTAGATGAAGTCGAAGATGGAGATTTGGAGCTTGCTAGAGTAGAATTGTTGCTACAACTTCCATAAGAAAAAAGATTAGTATCACTGTTGGAAGGGGAGGAAGGGTCAAAACTGTTGATTCAAGAATCGTAGTATGCTCTGCTTCTGATTGAATTGGAATATGGACTACTAAATCTTCTTTCCCACCATTCCACTCTCAGGTTGCTTCTTCGTTAAGTACAACATTCCTGTTGATAATAACTTTGCCACTAGTAGAATTATATAGTCTACATGCTTTGGATTGAGGACTATAACCAATGAAAATGCATTTTTTTTTTCTGATTTTTCATCTAGTTTAGAACGTATATTAACCAAAGCATAAGCTATATAACCAAAGACTTTCAAGTGGCTTACTCGTGGTTTCCATCCCGTCCATGCTTGATATGGAGTTCGATCCAAAATAGCTTTTATTGGAGAGATGTTCAGGAGGTACACCATTGCAGCCACTGCTTCTCCCCAAAAGTGATCAGGAAGTCCCTTTCCATTAAGTAGGCTTCTGGCCATCTCAACCACCATCCTTTTTTTTTTCTCTCGGCGACTCCAATTTGTTATGGTGAGTAGGTGTTGTAAGCTCCCTGCAAATTCTATTCTCATCATAAAATAAATTAAAATCATTAGATAAAAATTCACCACCCCGATCTGCGCGAAGCGCTTTTATGTTGCAGCTTATTTGCTTCTCCATAAGGGCCTTGAATTTTCTGAAATTCTCAAACGCTTTAGATTTGAACTTCAAAAAGTAAGCCCAACTCATACAGCTATAGTCATCGGACAACAGAAGACAATACTGACTCCCACCAATTGACTCAGTCTTCATCAATCCACACAAGTCAACATATACAAGCTCTAGACAATTACTAGCCCTCCATGATTTTCCTACAGGGAAAGATTTTCTACTTTATTTTCCTAATATGCACTCTTTTCATAACTCAAGATCACCTACTTTTGGTAAACCAATCACCATGTTCTTTCTAGTCAACAATTTCAGCCCATTAATGTTCAAATAACCATAGCGAAGATTCCAAAGTTGAGTTTCATTAACACCTTGAGAAACTAAAGCATTTTAAACAATATTTAAAAAAAGGGGAAATAGTTTCAACCCATTAATGTTCAAGTGACCATAGTGAAGATGCCAAGTTGAGCTTCATTAACAACTTGAGAAACTAAAGCATTTTTAACAATATTTGAAACATTATGGGGAAATATATTGATCTGAGTCATAGTCACAATTGCAATAGTTTGAATAGATTTTTTGTCACTTACAATACATGAGTCATTATCAAACAGAACAGAGTAACCATTAACCATCAATTGTCCAACACATAGCAAATTGTAGGCCAAACTAGGAACGAGTTGCACATCACAGATAAGTTTAGAATTATGATGCGTTGTTTTGATGGCATGGTACCTCTGCCTTCAACTCGTACTTGCTTCACCAAGTCGTACTTCAATCTTTTTTGAATCATCAAGATCTATAAACAAGGATGTTGTACCAGACATATGATTCGAGCATCTGCTATCAATAATCTAAACTCCATCAGACTTCTCAATAATTGGAGAATGAGCTATGAACAACTTACTTTCATCCTCAACTTTCTTGGAGAAATTGCCCTGCTTTTATCACGACCCGAATATAGACCCAAATCGTAACACGGGACAAGGATCCCCGAGAGACTCCAAGTTAACCCATGGCATGAATGATGTTCCGTAATTTTACGGCACTTTCAACACTTAAAACTAAGAAATTATGTATATTCCGGGTGTGTTTATGTAGGTATGATGCATTTTGTGTTTAATGTTGCAGGAAAATAGGTTCGAAAGTGAAATGGGAAAATTAATGCTTAAAACAACTGGACAGGAGGCTGCTAGGAACTTAACGAGTCATTGGCACGTAGCGCGACTCATTGCTGAAGTCATGGGTAAAGGTTGAATTTTGAAGATGCAGAAATAGTGTACCTAACGGGTTGAGGGAACGACTCGTTACATCAGGTAATGAGTCGTGAAGACCAGGAGAGGAATTAGTGAAGAAGTAGCCAGTGAAGTTGACAAACGACGTAACGAGTCGTTGTCTGATCAACGACTCATTGGGAGACCACTGGAGTCACTCGTAGGGTGCACTGGAAATCTGAGGAGGTTGGACCATGAGAGGCCTAACGACTCATGCCCAGGCACAATGAGTCATTAGGTGACCCGTTGCCACAACTGGGTTCGATGCTGAGGATGACTAATTTTAGTAAGGCACGAATCGTCAAAGGTCCTAATGAATTGTTACCAAGCCCGTGATCACTGACAACCTTGTTTCCAATTTTAATTATGAAAAGATTTTCTTGGAACTATAAATACACTATTTAGGCTTATTTTCAACTTACAGTTTATTATTACTATTTTTCACGTAGGATTTTTGTGTTGTATGATTATTCTTAGGTCAAGAAACAAGGTTTAGAATTTTGTTCTTGAATTTGAGGATGAAAAGCAAAATTGGAATTTATTCATCAAATTTGGAGTTTTATTCAATTTACTTGGTTTTCTTGCAGTTATGAAGTCTTGGGGAACACAATCCTAGTCAAGTTGTTAATTGAATACAAATCGAATTTGATTTAAGCATTCAGTAGTTTTACTTTTATTTATTATTTTATTTCTTTTCCCCTTAGGAAATAAGTAACCCAATAGTAACAACTATTCACATTAACTCAAGTTATTTCCATATTCCCTGTGGGATCGACCCCAACCTTCGTTGGATTCTATATTTGACATCGATAGCTTATATCTCAATTGCGAGGTGTAATTTGGGCGACATCAAATTTTTTACGCCATTGCCGGGGAATACGGCTAAGGTTTTTGTTAATTGTGTTTGCTTTACTGTTGGGTCTTATTTTCCTTTTTATTTTTCTTTTGTTGTTTTTGTTTGCTTAACAGGTCTTAGGTTTGTGCATACCGGAAACTAGAAGCCAAGGAGAATCCTTGATTTCAATAGATCACGAAATTGAGCAGACGTTAAGAAATCTGAGAAGAATGGCCAACATCCAAGAGCAGGAAACCATGGACCAAGCCACAACGAGAATGTTGGCTGAGGAGCAAGATCGGGCTAGAGATCGTGAGTTAGCTAGAGTTGCTGAAGAGCAACGTCTAGCTGCAGAAGCAGAGCAAGCTAGATGACACAGAGGTCCAGAACACTAGAGACACGGTATTTTGATGAGGAGGATGATGTTGATATAGACGAAGTCGGTACCACTGGAGCTATAGTCCCTCCCCCTTTTCCTGCTGGGGAAAAGTTTGATATTACCAGTGCAATGATCCAACTTCTCAACATGAAGGGAATATTTGCGGGTCATGCATCTAATGATGCCCATGCTCACTTGAAAAATTTTGTGGGTATATGTAAGGCATACAAACAACCGGGAGTTAGCCAAGACGCAATCAGATTGAGGTTATTTCTCTTCTCATTAGGGAGTGAGGAAATGATGTCGTTGGCTGAGCTGCCAAATGATTCTATCACTACTTGGGGGGAACTTAAGAGAGCTTTTCTTTAAAGGTTCTTCCCACTTTCCAAAGCGTTGCAGTTGAAAGATGAAATATATAACTTCAGATAATTGAATTCAGAGGCACTTCACGAGACATGACTGCGTTTCAACAAGAAGCTCAAAATGGTTCCAAATCACAGGATTCCAAATGATACATTGTTGGAGATCTTCTATAGGTCTATGAATGCTAACACCAAGGCAGTGGATGATACCATCTCTGGAGGAACCTTTATGAGACACACCCATGCAGTGGCTGCTTAGCTACTTGATAGGATCACCAAAACCAACCGTGCATGGCATACTAGAGAGTTGAAGATCCCAGTTTGTTCTTATGCGGTTGGTATGTCCGCAGAACAGAGAAGAAAAGATGAAGAGTGTGATCAAGATATTGCAGAGATAAAGACCACTATGGGTTGCTTGCTAAGCATCTGATGGGAGATGGAGATGAGAAAGTTAATGCTGTGGGTTCTCAGGGCAAGGCCCCTAGAAATGATGGATGTGAATCTGAGTCTGAAGAGGAAGCTAACTATATGAATGATCAGAGGGCGGGTTTCCGGACCAACACCCAAGGGTCTAACCAAGACTCTTGGCGTCAAGGTCAAGGGAACCAAGGTCGGAACTTTTACAAGGACAATAATTACAACCAAGGCCAGTATAGAGATAATGGAGACTGGAAGAAGCGTGATGAGTACAAGAATGATAGAAGTGGTCTGTATGTTCCTCCAAGGAATCGTGAGGTAGAGTCCAGTGGTTCAAGGGTTGAAGACATGTTGTCTAAAGTACTTAAGCAGATGGAGACAACAAACAACCATTTTAAGGAGCTCCACGCTGATATTTCTGGTTTAAATAAAAAGGTGGAGTCACATGCCATGGCCATTAAGAATATTAAGAAGTAGATGAGTCAGATGTTTGTTGCAATGAATCAGAGGCAGAAAGGCACACTTCCCAGCAACACAGTGCAAAATCTAAAAAATGATTGTCATTGCATGGCGGTCACTACTAAGAGTGGGAAGGCGACAGTTGATCCTCCTATGCTGGTTGTAATTAAGGAGTCAGAAAAGCCCGTCTCGATGAATGATGATAGTGTAGCAGATTCTGAGGATCCAACTTCGGTTGGAGATACTATGGTGAAGATCGCTTCTAGTAACTTAAAGGAGCATGGATCTGACAATGAGAAGGAGAAAGAGGTTCAACAAAAGTTTACATCGATCCCTAAACCATCGTCTCCTTATCCACAGTGTTTGAAAAAGAAGGCCGAGGATGGGAAGTATCACAAATTTATTTCTATGCTAAAGAAAATGTCAGTGAACATCCCATTAATCGAGGAACTTGAGCAGATGCTCGGCTATGCTAAATTTATGAAGGACCTCGTCACCAGGAAATGGACTGTAAGTTTTAAACCTGCCAATAATTTGCACCACTATGGTGCCATAACTACATAGGTCCTAGCTCAAAAGAAGGAAGACCCAAGTGCTTTTACTATACCTTTCACCATTGGAGATGTCGAGTTTGCAAGGGCTCTTTGTGACCTGGGAGCTAGCATAAATTTGATGCCGCTAGCAGTGTTCAAAAAGTTGGGCTTGGGAGCCCCCACACCGACTATGATGCGGCTACTGATTGCTAAAAGAACCATTAAAAAGCTGGTGGTGATCCTATTTGATGTGCTTGTCAAGGTGGACAAATTTATATTCCCAGCAGACTTCATGATTCTAGACTACGAAGTGGATTGTGAGGTCCCCATCATTTTGGGGCGACCATTCCTTACAACCGGTAGGGCCCTAGTAGATGTGGAGGTAGGATAGTTAAAATTTAGGTTAAACAAAGAAGAAGTCACCTTTAATATTTGCCGGACCATGAAGCAACCAAGGGAATTCGGCATGGTCTCAGCACTAGAGGACGAATACAAATTAATTGACGAATTCTGAGTAGTCAATAAACCTGCATCGTGCCGCGATGTTAAATCAGGCGCTACATAGGAGGAAACCCATGGAGGTGTTTTGGTGAAGTCTGAGTAGCCAAAACACCCACGTCATTCCGCGACGTTAGACCAAGCGATTCTTGGGAGGCAACCCAAGTTGTAATTGTAAGAAAAATATAGTGTTTACGTTTGTTAATGGGTGCAGGTGATTAAGATGGAAAATTTGAAGTTGTACCCAAAATCTGGAATTTCAGTTCTGGTGCAAAATGTCACAGAACGAGTCGTCGTTTGACCCGACGACTCATTTAGTCCAATCGTGAAGACAATCACAGAAAACAGGGGAGCAACGGTTGACTTAACGATTCGTCTCCTCTGGAAATGAATCGTGAGGTACTCCTTCATGTACACTAGATCAAAGGAAGAATCAAATTGAAAAAGGTGATAACGGCTCACTCGACGAATCGTTGGGAGACCAAATGATTCATTACGTGACCCGTCATGAATCTACAATAGTCCAAGGACCACGACTCAGGCCATGACTCGTTGGGTGACACCACGAGTCGTTGCTTGACTCGTTAGGTCCCAGGTAAGTTTGTTGAACTCCATTCACAGCACGAAGGGAAAAACAGTTTGTTTAATCACTTAACGAATCGTTACATGGGTCGTCAGGTGTTTTAAGTAACTGTAATTCGACTCAACCCATGCCAGAATTAGGGTGAACTTTTAACTTAAATGATGTTAAACTCGCTTCTTTTATTCTTCAAATTTCCACTTAAGTTTGAACCAAGAAGCATTACAACTGCAAAATTCCCTCTTCTTCATCTCTCAACCTCATCGAAACAACCCCTCAAAATTGCACTCACAATAGTAACCACGCACACACGATCGTACTTCCATGTCCGATCAAGCATCTCGTGAGTAAATTTTTCCCACTTAATTGTGAGTGTCGTTGCATTTAAATAAGAGTTTTTGTTGTTGACCCATACTTTGAATGAACTTGCAATTGTCTAAATTATTGTTGTACTTGTCTCAATCATTGCTTCATGATGATAATGAACCCTAGGAAGATTAAAAAAATAAATCGCGATTGTATTTACATGGGTTGGTTTGAGAAATTTAAGTTCTGTGTTTTTGGAGTTGAACAATAGGAAATGGACGAATATGATCGTGTAGGTAAACAGAAATTCTTGAGTACGAGCTACATCACAAGTCGTTAGATCACCAAACGACTCGTTGTGTAGCTCATCCTGAGTGGAAAATTCAAGAAAGAAGACAGTGTACCTAATGACTCATTGCCTTTGGTAACGACTCATTGGGACCAGTCATCAAGTACACTGGACCAACATAAAGAAAGGATGGTTTGAGACAACGAGGGACTTCACGAGTCGTTGCCAGTGGCAACGACTCGTTTAGTCACTCGTCAGGACCACTAAGCAGTAGTTTAAAAATGTTTTTGTGTCATCTCATTTCATATACTAACAATGTTTCCACAGGTACAATGGCTCCGAGAGTTACACCAAGGAAAGGTCAGACAAAGAAACAAGTACCGGAGTGCAGTCAATCTTAGCCTAACTTTGGAGCAGAAACTAGAATCCTGTATATTTACTGAATTATTGAATCATGCTTTAATCCTTCAAAGTTAGGAAATTCCTATAGTATTTGTATGTATCATAAAACTCAGTTAAAGGTTTAATTAGTCAGTCTCATTCAGAAATTTATTTACTCAATATCGCTCAAGAATGTCAGTCTAGCCTCAGTCAGATTTTTAGCATCCTCTAGGTTGACCAGAATAATGTCAGCTAGTCAGTTTCACTATAGTCTTTTCCCGAGGTGTTAGTGGTGCCTCTCAGTTATCATACTCAAACTCAGGTTACACTTATTTGGTCCATTAGGAGGTCATGAAATTTCAGTTATATAACTCTAACTAGCCCTAGGACCCCAGTTCTGATTTCAATTTGTTCTTAGACGGTTACGACATTTCTAGATAAGCAGATCCGACCAATATAGAACCCAGTTTCAGAATCTGGTCCGATAAGACTCTCAGGGTACTCTTAGTTATATGTCCATGACTAGTCTTGGACCCCAATTTTGAGCTAGCAGCCTAGTAGTTCAGTATAGGTTTTCAGTGGGAGTAGGACTTAGCACCGAGTGGATGGGGGTTCCAGCGCACCCAGGTTCCCAGAACTACGTTGCCAATGTAGGTTATAGTTACTGATTATTGGCCTAATTGGCCCCAGACTTTTGTGATCACCCAGTCATGCCCTGGCAAGATATATTTGGTCCTACCGGTGGGGTGTATACATCGGACTCCACGTTTAGCTCACGTGATTATATGTCGGTTACAGACTCTCCCACTAGTCAGTCCAGTCTAGTTTCAGAATAAGAATCTCAGTTCAGTGCAGTTTAACTCAGTTTAGTACACTATCTCAAACTCAGAACTTTCACATTTAGGGCATGTCTTTGACCACCAAACATGGTCATTTTGACCATCTCAGTTATTTCAGATTATTTCAGTTCAGATAACTAGTTGGTCATTGCATGTCTTTCAAGTTTAGTCACTTACATCTATCAGTATATTCCTCTCACATATTCAGTACATTCAAAGTACTNACTTACATCTATCAGTATATTCCTCTCACATATTCAGTACATTCAAAGTACTGACGCATACTTTTATGCTGTATCATTTCATGATACAGCTGCAGGTTCTAAGACTCAGCACCGCTAGCTGCTGCAGTTCAGATTCTCCAGCTCAGCTGTGAAGTGTGAGTCCTCATTATCCGAGGGCATTATTTCTTTCTTTCAGTCATTTATTAGTTTCAGTTAGACTTAGAGTTAGCTTTGGCTTGTCCCAACAACTCCTTAGTTAGATGGCTTTCAGACAGACATAATTTTCTTTTTTAGATTTATCAGTACTCTTCAAATGTTTTAAACTTTATGTTTTCAGGCTTGTCTTTCATAAATGTTTATGATATTATTTCAAAGTTCCGTTGTGCATGTTTACTTAGAATATTAGTGAATGATAGACTAGGAGTTGACTTGGGGTCACTTATGGATTCAAGTACCGTGTTACGTCCAGGGTGTAGACTCGGGGTGTGACGAACATGGTATCAGAGCTCTAGGTTTAGAGTACCCTCCGAAAGTATGAAAGTCGCATCCAGTAGAGTCCTTTTCCTGGGTGTGAAGCGCGTCACACTTATGACGAGGAGGCTACGAGATGTTATTAGGAAAATCCCATTTTGTTCATATTCTTTATGATGCGTCAAAGTTCAATTCCCAAAATGCCCTTCTAATTCGTTCTCTGTTTCATTTCAGTGAACCATGCCTCCCAGACGCGGTAACGGAAGAAGGGCCGGTAATGCCGACATACCTGCCGCACCAGCCCCGGTAGCTCCTCAAAATGATTTGGTTTCTACCGCAGAATTTAGAGCGGCCATTCAGTTACTAGCCCAAACAGTGACCTATCAGGTGAATTAGCAGGTTGTGACGGTGAACACGAACGGGTCTGCAGCAGCTGCAAGGGTGTGGGACTTAGCCCGTATGAACCCTCCATCGTTTCAGGGATCTAAAGTAGGGGAGGACCCCAAGAGTTTGTAGAGGAGGTCAGGAAGATTACCCGTATTATGGGTGTTAGCTCCTCCGAGAGTGCCGACCTGGCTATGAACATACGGTGGCACGTAGGTATGAGACACCGACGTAGTCCATTGAATGCTAGACTACTCAGTGCTAGACACTACTCCCAAAAACATGCACATTAGGCTCATATGTAAATCATAAACATCATTCATGAGATTCATGGACAAATAAACATTAACATTGTCGATCCCCATTTAAATACATTTTTATCCATGAATCAAGGGCCTATGAATCGGCCAACGTCGTAAATCGATGAATCATGACGTCCATGCATACTTGTAAGAAATGTATATACTTAGTAATAATAAATTCATGATGAGCATTTGAGTAAATCCATATTATAAATCATAAATCATGATGGGTTAAAGAACATCAAAATCAAGGTAAAATCATAACCCGATTTATCATAGAACATGCATGATTGGGAAAATTTTTATAGAAATTTAAATTAATAAATTTATGATCGAATTAGTTGTAAAATCTTCCCATAATTCGTAAAACAAGATGTGATACATGAGAGATATTAACCCATAGATAGATCATTAGGATTTCATAATACTTTGGGATAAAACCCCAAAAGATTTTCAAATAGAATTTCATGAATTAGGAGAGATTGGGCATGGGTGTGAACAAATTCACCCACTCATAACCCTACATACCTGAGAGACTTGGATTCTATCACTCCCTTACTTACCTAAGAGGAATTGAAGAACAATTGATGAAGAATCTTGAGGTTTTATGCTTGATCACCCTCTGCACTCTTGGACTTTGCATGCATGAGTTTTGAATAGGCTAGAATGACTTAACCTATCTTACTACACCCTGAAAATAGCTTAAAATGATGTAGTATAGGACCCTAGGGATTAGGAATGATGATAATACCCTTAATAAATTTGCAGTTAAAAATTGACTACCAATCCCAACGAGGGATTAGACGAGTCGCTACATGCTGTCGTTAGGTCCACTGCCATATTTCCTTGAGGGGTACCCACGAGGGACCTAATGGGTCGTCGTTGGTGACCACGACTCGTGGTCACCATTCGTTACCTCTACTGCCCCACTGCTCCATCCTTAATCCATCTGCTGACAACGACCATCCCAACGAATCGTGATGTCTGACTTGTGGATCCAATCTGTCAGGTGCACTGCCACTCCTACTCCTCCTTCCAATTTCCCTTGGCCACGACTGACTCAACGAGTCGTGGGGCCTGACCACGACTCGTGGTCATGCCCATGATGAACCTAAATGACAAACCTCCATCTAAAGTCCAGCACTTCACCACGAGTCACATCACAACTCGTGGTCTACCCCCATGTGTCACAGAACGACTCATTCTGTGACCTGGTGCAGAATTTCTAATTTTTCTCTGTTTCTACTCCCGGATCTAATCTTTGAGCTTTCGGGGTATAACAATGTCTCCCTTTTGGGAAAATTCATCCTCAAATGTTGAAAATCATACAGAAAAGCAAAGAAATGCAATCATCATATCCAAACATAGATCATTTAAGCTGAAAACTGACGAAATGACTACCTTCGAACTAAACTACATGGTTGAACTGAATTCATGAATCACACATACATCCATATACATAAAAGAAACTGGGACACATAAACTGAACCTGAAACTGAATAGATTTTTAGGGCAAGAACTGATACTTCAAGATGAAACTGAGCCGATGGAGAATAAATGTGGGTATCTAGCCATCATATCTGCTTCGGCTTACCACGTAGCTCCCTTAACGTGCTGATTCCTCCACAAAACCTCGATTGAAGCTACTTCCTTGTTCCTTATCCTTCGAACCTAGTGATCCAGTATTTCCATCGAAATATCTTCATAACTAAGGTTGTCTTTCACACCGACACTGTCCACCGAGACAACTTGAGCTGGATCACCCAAACACTTCTTTAAGAGTGATACATGGAAAACATAATGAACGAAAGCTAATTCTGAGGGAAACTCCAATTCGTACGCCACCTTGCCAATCCGTTTCACAATCTGGTAGGGGCCAATATAACGAGGGCTAAGTTTCCTTTCTTTCCAAACCTCATCACTCCCTTCATGGGAGACACCTTCAGGAACACTCAATCATCCACTTAGAACTCAAGTTCTCTCCTGCTCACATCGACATAGGACTTTTACCGACTTTGAGCTGTTTTCAACCTGTCCCGTATGATATGATCTTTCTCCATAGCCTCATGGACTGAATCTGGTCCTATCATCACAACTTCACCAACTTCAAACCAGCCAATAGGCAATCTACATCTACGCCTATAAAGAGCCTCAAATGGAGCCATCTGAATACTAAAATGGTAGTTTTTATTGTACGCAAACTCGATAATAGGAAAATGGACATCCCAACTACCCTTGAAGTCAATCACACATGCTCTCAACATGTCTTTGAGAGTCTGAATTGTCCACTCTGCTTGACCATCCATTTGCGTGTGAAATGCTGTACTGAGCTTGACCTGAGTACCTAGTCCTTTTTGAAACGATCTCCAAAGCTGAGAGGTAGACTGAGTACCTCTGTCAGATATGATGGACAAGGGATCTCCATTCAATCGAACCAACTCTCGAATGTATAGTTTAGCATAGTTCTCCGTGGAATCAGTAGTTTTGACCGGTAGGAAATGAGCGGCTTTGGTCAATCTATCTACAACAACCCAAATAGAGTCATTACTGATGAGTGCGAGGCAAACCTGTTATGAAGTCCATATTGATCTCTTACCACTTCCAAGTAGGAATACTGATATACTGAAGCATACCTCCCGGTCTCTGATGCTCAACCTTCACTTGCTGACAGTTTGGACACATAGCCACGAATTCTGCTAAGTCCTTCTTCATGTCATTCCACCAATAGACTTTTCGTAGGTCGCGGTACATCTTGGTGGCACTGGGATATATAGAATACCTGTATCCATGAGCCTCGTGCAGCATCCGATTCCTCAAATCATCAACATCCGAAACACATAAGCGACCCTGGTAGCGAAGCACACCATCTCCCCCTTTGGAAAAGACCTCTATCTTCTGATTCTGAATGACTTCCTTTATATTTACCAAAATACGGTCCTCGTCTTGTCTAGCTTTTACATCAGTCACCAAGGATAATTCTGATCCGACCTGAACTATCACACCGCCATAGGTCGAATCAACCAAACGAACTCCTAACGTTGCAAGTCGATGCACATCCTTCACCAGCTCCTTCTTTCCCTCATCCACATGGGACACACTTTCCATGGAGAGTCTACTAAGTGTGTCTGCTACTACATTAGCCTTTCTCGAATGGTAAAGGACACTCATGTCATAATCCTTAAGTAGCTCTAACCATCTCCTTTGGCAAAGATTGAAGTCCTTTTGGGTAAACACATATTGTAAACTCTTATGGTTCGTAAACACATCCACGTGGACCCCGTACAAGTAGTGTCTCCATATTTTCAAGGAAAATACCACCGCGACCAATTCGAGATCATGAGTCGGGTAGTTTTTTTCATGCACTTTCAGCTATCTAGAAGCGTAAGCTATAAATTTTTGTGCTGCATCAATACAAACCCAAGCCCGATCCTTGAAGCATCACAGTACACCATGAACCCATCGGTACCCTCAGGTAGGGTCAACACTGGTGCTGAGGTGAGTCGAGCCTTCAACTCTTGGAAGCTCTTCTCACAAGCCTCCGACCATTGGAACTTTACCTTCTTCTGGGTCAGTTTAGTCAATGGTGCCACGATAGATGAAAACCCTCGACAAACCTCCGATAGTAGCCAGCTAAGCCTAAGAAACTTTTGAATTCTGAAGGATTCACCAATCTGGACCCATTCTTTACAACCTCTATCTTCTGTGAGTCTACTACACACCCTTACTAGACACCACATGACCCAGGAACGCCTCAGAATTCAACCAAAACTCACACTTGCTGAATTTTGCATATAATTGACGATCCTTCAAAGTTTGCAACACCACTTCAAATGAGCGGCATGCTCCTCCTCACTTTGAGAGTATATGAGAATGACATCTATGAACACAATCACGAACATATCTAAATATAGCTTGAACACCCTGTTCATCAAGTTCATAAAAGTTGCAGGAGCATTCGTTAGCCCAAAATACATAACTACAAACTCATAGTGACCATACCGAGTTCTAAAGGCTGTTTTTGCAATGTCACTCTCCCGAACCCTGAGCTGATGGTATCCGAACCTGAGATCTATCTTCGAAAAGCACTTGGCTCCCTAAAGCTGGTCAAACAAATCATCAATCCTGGGTAGAGGATACCTATTCTTGATGGTGAATTTGTTCAATTGCCGATAGTCAATGCATATCCGAAAGTAACCATCCTTCTTTCGGACGAATAGAACTGGTGCACCCCATGGAGACTTGCTAGGTCTAATGAAACCCTTGTCTAATAGGTCCTTCAACTGATCCGTCAACTCCTTTAGCTCAGCTGGAGCCATTCTATAAGGAGGAATAGATATACGCTGCATGTCGGGTAGAAGGTCGATACCAAAATCAATCTCCCGCTCGGGAGGAACTCCTGGAAAATCATCTGGAAAGACCTCTGGGAACTCACTTACTACCGGGACTAACTGGATAGTTAGAGTCTCAGACTCAACATCCTTAACCCTGACTAGATGGTATATACAACCCTTAGAAATTATCTTCTTGACCTTAAGATAAGAAATAAAAAGACCTACTGGCATGGCCAAACTACCCTTCCACTCTAAAACTGACTCACCCAGAAAGCGGAACTCCACTGCATGGGTTCTAATTAACAGAAGCATAACATGCATACAACCAATTCATTCCAAGAATAATATCAAAGTCAGTCATGGCTAACTCTACTAGGTCTTTGGAGGTGACTTTCTGCAATACTGTGATTGGGAAACTTCTATACACCCGTCTAGCTACAACTGAATCACCAATGGGAGTAGAGACGGAGAATAGTTCTGAAAGAATTTCGAGACTAACTCCAAAGATACTAGAAATATAAGGTGTCACAAAAGACAAGGTAGCCCCTGGATCTAACAAAGCATAAGCATCAAGGTGAAACACTCGTAACATCCTAGTAATCACATCCGATGAAGTCTCATGTTCCTGACGCGAGGCAAGGGCATATAATCTGTCTTGGCGCTGCCCGCCACCCCCACTAGTGGATGCCCTCTACGAAGCTAAGAGTGCTGGAGCTATTGCTGACCTGGTAGTTTGAGCACGACCTCTATCATCACCCTGTCTATCCAATGGACACTCTCGGTGCGTGTGGCCGGATCTACGCACCTATAACAGATATTTGAGCCAAGCAAGCACTCCCCGACAGGACTCTTGCCACAGTTCCCATAGGCCGAAAATGTGCGCTCTGCCTGCATGCCCCTCTATTCCCTTGAACCTGAAGCCCTACTCCTTTGATCACCCTTGGGTTTGGATAGAACACTATCTAATGATGGTGTTGGAGCTAAGGACCTTTGTTGAATCTGAGGGCGGTGACCACCGCTGGATCTCTGTTGAGTGAACCCATAGCTGTCTGTCCGGGCCCTATTGGCCTATCTCAATCTCAGATGCACCGCCTCCATCTGCTGGGCGTGAAATACTATTCGGGGAAAGTCAATATCCCGATGAAGCATGGAAATCCTACAATTCTTGTCCAAATAGTCCGCCACTCCATGTACGAACATGCTTTCCCGAGCCCTCTGGTCAGCCACCAACTCTGAGGTGTATCTAGACAAACGGGTGAACTCCAAAGCATACTCCTGAACCATCATCTTTCCTTGCTCATATTCACAAACTCTGCTGCTTTAATCTCCCTCAATTCCCGAGGGAAGAACCAATCCAGAAAAGCGATGTGAAACTCCTATCAACTAATAGGACCTACTCCCACGGCTCTACTATCCTTCCATTGCTTAAACTAGATGTGCGCGACCCCCTTCAACTAATATGAGGCCAAATCAGCATACTCCTCCCCAGTCACCCCATTATCTGGGTGATCTTCAGAATATCATCGATAAACTCACGTGGATCCTCGTCCACCTTCAATCCAAGGAATTCAGGAGGGTTCATCCTTAAGAAATCTTTGACCCGTGCTGCCTCCGCATTTCCATCTTGTGGGACATGCACCACTACCTGTAGGTTGACCTGATCAGTCAAGTCCTGTGTTAGCATCTGAATGGCTGCTCGAAATTTAGCATGGGCAACCGGCTCCGGTGCATGGTGCTCCTGGACTGGTGGGGCTTGTTGGTGCCTGTCTTCATTTCCATCCTCGTGGCCGTTTCCATTTCCATTCCTTCTACCGTTAACTCTGCGGGGATCCATGATTCTGCAATTAAAAATAGCACAAATTAGAAGGATAGGGAGACATTTCATCGCACGAAATAGGTTATGAAAGAAGGGAACATTTCCTAAACGTCTCATAGCCTCTTTGTCATAAGTGTGGCGCGCTTCACACCCATGAAAAAGACTCTACTTAACGCAGCTTTCAGACATCCTTCTTTCCCTTTATATTTTCTTCTGAGAGGGTTCTCAAGTTGGAATGAATGCAATGCATTAAAAGGAAATCAGTGATATTTGGTTACTATCCCACATTTGATTGGATTAATCTCGAAATAACTTATCCCAAAATTAGTTATCTCGAGATTAGCTATCACATTGAGGGTGGAACAAAAATTTTGAATAACTAATCCAAAGATAATTTATCTCGGAATAACCTGTTTCCCAACCAAATGACCCCTTAAGGTTATATGTGTACATATGGGTAAGATTGAGCATATATTATATTTGTAAGAGTATGCATGTTATCAGTATTAATTAAGCAAAGCAAATAAGAAATAGATGACAATTATATAGGTAATGGAAATGTACGTGCATATTTATAGAAGCACACCTCAAATACACAAAGATTAAGAGATTCAAAACTACAGGTTACCGATTATCAACCTTGCTATACAAATAATCAAGTGCAAAAGAATCATCCACAACTGTTTTGGTCGATAACAACGTGCCCAAAACTTGTATATGTAGGCCAGTCTAATTATAATTTCCACCTAATTAGAGCTCCTAATTCCTCTATATATGAATTCATACCCACTAATGGCAACATATTCATCACTAAGCTTAAACTATATCTTCGTATTACCTTTCTCCCAGTTTTACTGATCAATCACTTGAGGTTTTGCGATCCAACGAAAAAGCAGGTAAGAACTGATGGTGTTGTAGTAAAGTAGGTTGAAAACAGAAAGAACTTATAATCAAATATATTTGTACATGTTAGATATGAGCCGCTTTAGTTATTTAACTAACCTCTAAACAACCACCTGGAGGGAGTGAAGGTGGTGGTGGTAGAAAAGGATACTCTGGGATACCAGAAGGAGTTACCTTCCCATCTCTTCTTGTAGGATCCCAGCTACTTCAAGCTTTTCCTCAATCTCAATAGCATTCATCCGCTGCATGAGCGGCCGTGCTGGTTGATGGCAAAACAATGACAATATCAGAAGTTTTACGCTGCAGATTTTGAAGAATGCATTTATTAGTTCTTCACCAGCAAGCATAAGAAATAAAATGCTCGAGGATGCAATATTTATTTGGATAATGGAACTTAGAACTATCATCAGGTATAAACTGCAAGCATAAGAAATAAACACCAATGCCTAGATACATGCCCAAATTCAATAATAAATAATACGAATTATAGTGTGGGAATGAATGGGTTGGAATAATAAAGTAGTTGGAAGTGAAAAATGATTACCAGCAATAGAAAGATGACAAGAGGTCGTTTTTTCCCTTTGTGGAGTATTAGCAGTGCTTCTTCTTGGTCTTTATTTTCCAAATTTTCTTTGAAAGAACTTCAATGTTCTTATGGCTATACCCCCTGCCCTACCATACTGCAAAGAATTATTTGGAATAGGATATTCATCACGGAGTGACTGAACTAGTGTATAAATTCACAAATAAAATTGTTGGCTAAGGTAATGCCTTTCCCAAAATTGAGTCCTCAGGTTCCACATTCCTACATTATCCAGAGGCACATATATTCTCGTCTATCTTGGATAAACCTATGAAAACCATAATCAAGATTCAAGAAATATCACATTTTATAACTTCTATTCAAAATTTAGAAAAATGCCATTGTGAAACATAATATTGAGTAATTAATGAGTTGTTTATTTGATTCTAACCTGTGTGGTACAGTGAGGAACTGCATCTATAAGGTTATAATGTTGTTTACTTGCAGGAATCTATCTACCTTCATCCATTATGTGAAAATTATAGTAAGTCACTATTTCATAACTAAATGCATGGGATTTTAGGTATAGAATGAGATGTCGAGGTGTAATTTTCATACCCCGGAAGCCCAAAGATCTGACCCAAGAGTTGAAACGAAGAAAAATTTAAAATTGGCATTAGGACACAAAACGGGTCGTTAGGTGACCCATGGGAGAAGACCATGAGTCATGATATGACTCATGGTGAGACTCAAGAGGTGAGTTGAAATTTGGGAATTTGGATCCCCAAGGACGTGACCGCAAGTCGTGGTCAGTCACCACGATTCGTGGGATGAGTCGTGGCCAGTAGGGAAAGGTTTGATTGAGATTAAGGTAGTGCACATGACGAGTGGTGACTACGAGTCGTGGTAACCAATAATGAATCATTAAGTCACCCGTGACAATCCCTGATGACTAGATAAGAAGTGTACTTGACGGACGACGCCATGAGTCATGGCCAGTGGTGACGAGTCGTCATGTCCCTCGTGAGGACTGACTGACAGTTATTTTCTGTGAATTTAGTAAGGGTTTTTTCGTAATTCCTGAGATCCTAAGGCCTAAAATACGTCTTTTAAAGTTATGAATGATGTCTTTTAAGAGGAGTAAGTTCATTTTAGGCCATTCTCATTCATGCATGCAAAGATAGAAAGTTAGAGGGGGTGATCAAGCTCATTCTTCTTCAATTCTTCCTTGGGCAATCAGAAAAGTGTAAGAATCAGCTTCAACTAGGTATGTAGGGTTATGAGTGGGTGAATCCTTTCACTGCCATGCCCAATTCCTCTCTAAATCAAGAATTTCCATGTCAAATCTATGGGGTTTTAACCCAATGCATGAAATTCCTATTTTTTATATGGGTATGATTTAAATATGTATATACTTTTGAATTATGATTCATGGGATAGTTTTATATTATTTTCAAATGAAAAATCATGTTCTGAATTTATTAAATCAAAAGGCCCAATTATAGAAAGTTCATGAAAGATGAGATTTGTGATGAATGTATGTTTATGATGAGATATTATTATGAAAAGCATGTTTTCAAGCTACCCATGTTTATAATCATGTTTTTGATGTGAATTGAGTATTTTCAATCATGTGAATGTATTGGGAAATGCCCATATGTTCAAGTATGATTAATGATTTCACGAAATAAACTTACCATATGATTTTGGAGCGAAGACTCCCAATTATCTTTCAGCTTGTTGTATGATTTGAGTTAAAGCTTCTCATATGCATGATTTCATATTTGAGATGTATTTGATTATTGGGCTTCATTAATTGATGATGGTAAGCTTCATTGAAAAATGATGGAGAGCATATGCATGTTTTTGGGAGTAGTATTTAGCACATAGTAGGCTAAGGGTCGATCACCCTATGCCTCAGAACTACGCACCAACGTAGGTTTATTCTTATATAATATTACTTTGGGACCTCCCTCGTGAGCAATCCCCTTCCCTATTGGGCCATGAGCTTGATATCGATATCGTGGTATCGTCCCTAGCCCTGACAAGAGTTTGGACGGCTCTTCTGACTTGAGTGTGATAGTTGGGACCACGTAAGCTCTGTCGTGGTATGTCAGTTAAAAGACGAGTCTCCCATTGTTCCTCATGATTTCAGTTATGCATACTTATCATCCATGAGTTTTATACATCTATATATGTTCTAGAGCAGGTTTGACTCAATGTTCGACTATCAGATTTCAACTTTGAGTCAATCGATTTAGTTATGATGTTATGTTATGTTATGATGAGATCATGATTTTAGAAAGAATACATGCAAGCCCTACTCTCAAATTCTTATTGTTTATGTTTTACATTATGCATGTCTTTAAATGATTTTACCTATTTAAGCGGTTTTACTTACCTTGCATACTCGGTACATTCCACGTACTGACCGCATACTCTATGCTATATCATTTTATGATATAGGACCCGACACTCATAGTCAGCCCTGTTCATAGCCAGTATTCAAAGTTAGCATCTTACACTTGTTGGTGAGTCCTTATCTTCCAAGGATCATGCTTATTCAGATTTCTCTATGTATTTTCAGTTTTAGCTTATTCGACTTAGTTGGGTCTTGTTCCATCAACTCATCATGTTTAGAGGCTTTTCAGACAAAAAGGATGTATCCAACTTCAGATTGTGTATTCTGATGTTATGTTTATTGCAGACTTTCGCTAAGATGATTATGTTTATTCTTTAGTTTTAGTAATCGAGTTAGATGTATGTTCATGCCATGGTTCAACTTGAAGTTTCTCGGGGCTATTTGTCCCATGTCTCAGTTCGAGCCTCTATTCGGGTCGTGAAAAACTTGGTATTAGAGTAATAGGTTTGAAGTGTCCTAGGGTGTCTGAAAGATACATTGAGTAGAGTCTTCTTCATGGGTGTGAAGCGTGCCACACTTACGACGAAGAGGCTACGAAACTTTTAGGAAATGTTCACTTCTTTCATGATCTATGTCGTGCGATGAAATGTCTCCCTATCCTTCTAATTCGTGCTATTCGTGATTACAGAGTCATGGCTCCCTGTAGAGTCAATGGTAGGAGGAATGGGAATGGAAATGGCCATGAGGATGGCAATGGGAACGGGCACTAGCAGGTCCCACCAGTCCAAGAGCACCATGCACTGGAGCCGGTTGCCCATGCTGAATTTAGGGCAGCTATTCAGTTGCTAGCGCAGGTTTTGACCACTCCGGTCAATCAGCAGGAAGTTGCACTTGTCCCACAAAATGGCAATGCAGCGGCGGCTCGAGTCAGGGATTTCTTGAGAATGAATCCGCCAGAGTTCCTCTGGTCAAAAGTAGATGAGGACCCGTATGAGTTCATTGATGAGATTGTGAAGATCACCTAGGTCATGGGTATGAATGGGGTTGAATGTGCAGAGTTGGTCTCACACTAGATGAAAGGGTTCGCACACATCTGGTTTCGTCAATGGAAAGATGTAGGGCTGCCAGAGCAGGTCCTGTCACTTGGGAGGAGTTCCATGTTGCGTTCTTTGATCGGTTCTTCCCTCGTGAGATGAGGGAGCTGAAGGAATGCTGAGTTCTTGAATCTTAAGCAAGGGAGAATAATGGTTAGGAGTATGCCCTTGAGTTCACTCGCCTATCGAAGTACGCCCCAGAGTTAGTGGCTGATCAGAGGGCGCGGGTGAGCAGATTTGTTCATGGCGTGGCGGGCTATTTGGACAAGGATTGCAGGACCGCTATGCTTCACCAGGATATGGATTTCCCTTGGATAGTTTTGTACACCCATGTAACACCCTGAATGTTTCTAAGATCAAATTCCAGGTCTCACGGAAATATTTAGGCAGGAGATGGAAAATTTTGCTCAGAACGAGTAGGGGGACGACTCGTTAGGAGGCCCCATGAGTTATGGTCAGAATCATGAGGAGAAGTCAAGATGGAAGCCTAGATCAGTGACCACAGACGACCCAATGAGTCATTAGAGGACCCAACGACTCCTTAGGTCGGCCGTTAGGCGAAGCCGGGAATTTTTGGTGTGCCCCTGAAGTAGTGAAGGGCACGGAAGGAGGGACGAGTCGTCTTGTACCTGACGACTCTTCAAGTCACCTGTGGGGATGGAAGAGCAGAAAAGGGACTTAAACCAGTGCACTCCAAGACTCGATTACCAGGAGTCGTTGCCTGAACCCACGACTCGTGGGGCACCTCTGTAATGCCCCGGAAACTCAAAATCTAATTCCGGGACTTAAAACAAAAAATTTGGAAAACTGCAGAAATGTTGCAGGATGGACCACCTGAAGAGTCATCAAGTAACCTCATGACTCATTAGGTGAGCCGTGAGGAGAAGGCTGGTTAATCTAAAGAAGGGAGGCAGTGTGCCTAACGAGGGACGTCACGAGTCGTGGTCACTAACCACGACCCGTTAAGTCACTCGTGGTCAGGTTTGAGTTGGGAATACTTTAGTTGACCAGTGAACTCGACAAGTGGGTGAAATGAGTCGTCACCTGTGGCAACGACTTGTTAAGTGACTCGTTATGGGACTTAACATTAAAACTCCAGAATGAGACACTGTGGTCCATGACTGGTGACCACAAGTCGTTGTCATAGATAACAACTTGTTAGGTCCCTCGTGGTGAACTACTAAGGATCCCAGGCAGTGTACCTGACGGGAGAGACCACGAGTCGTGGTCAGTCACTACGACTCGTTTGGTCACCCATTAGGGGCACTTGACAGTTTTTTTCAGCAAATTTCTAAGGGCTATTTAGTAATTTTCTATGCTCCTAAGCTCTAAACCATGTCGTTTTGAACGTAAAATCAGAATTATTAGAGGTTTGGGATGGTTCCTCCCCTCATCCTCACGCTTATTCTTAGAAATCTATTGAAGGGTTCCTCAAGAAAACTCTCAAGCAAGCTTAGGGTTCTCATATATCACAACAGTTCAAGTCCCCTTCTTTGGGTGAATTTTAGTCAGATATGTGGGGTTTTAGTAAAGGGATTTTCCTTCCCTTGTATCCCTAAAATCCTCAATTCCCTCTATCAGTTTTAAGCCCTGAGTTTTCGAGTATGAAAAAGTTTCATGTTTATTTTTGTTGATTTCACTTAGACTATGTTCATGTATATTTTTTATATGATCCCCATACATTCCTTATCAAATTGTCAGTGTTCATACAAAAGTGAATCTAAGCCCTAACTTTTGAGTTATGATTTTGCTTATTAAATTTCCTCAAGTGAATGAAGAATTCTTTGGGATAAACTTTCTAGAATTTCCTATATATATATATATATGTTGAGTAAATATTCCAATAATGAGAATGACTTTAGCTCTGTTGAATGAAATTCCTAAATTCTCGAAATTGCTCAACATTACGAAGTTCCCGTTTCGTTGGGATAAGTTGAGTTCTCTATTAGCTGCTAGTAGTTCAGACCAGTTAGAACGTAGAGTCTCTTCAGAATATTTAAGAAAATTGTCAACTGTTCAGTTTGACTTCAGTCTTATTTGGAGGTGTCAGTGGTGCCTCTCAGTTATCAGAATCAAACTTAGATTTATAGTTTTTGGTCCATTAGACAGTCATGACATTCTAGTATATAGCTCTGACCAGCCCCAGGACCCCAGTTCAGTTACATCTTGTTCTTTGACGGTCACAACGCTTCCAGATAAGCATCTTTGACCAGTATAGAACCAAGTTTTAGAATTTGATCGGTAAGACTCTCAGGTTACATGCAGTTATACATCCCTGACTAGTCTTGGACCCTAGTTTCAAGCTATCAGCTTAGTAGTTCAGTTTGGGTTTTCCAGTGGGAGTAGAACTTAGCACTGAGCGGGCTGGGGTTCCAGCGCACCCAGGTATCCAGAACTACGTTGCCAGCATAGGTTGTAGTATTACTTGGCCTGATTGGCCCCAGACTTTTGTTATCACTCAATTCATGCCTTTATACCCTGACAAGGTATATTGGTTCCTACCGGTGGGGTGTATACATCTGACTCCATGTTTAGCTCATGTGGTTATATGTCGGTTATAGACTCTCCCACTAGTCAGTACAATCCAGTATCAGAATAAGCAGCTCAGTTCAGTACAGTATCTCAGATTCAGTGTTTCAGACTTAGGGCATGTCCTTGACCATCAGACAGGGTCATCTTTACCATTTCAGATAATATCAGTAGTTCAGTTTAGCTTACCTATTGGTCATTGCGTGTCATTTAAATACAAACTTTATATTTATTTATGTTTCTCCCACTTACTCAGTACATTCAAAGTACTTACGCATACTTTTATGAGGTATCCTTTCATGATACAGCCGCAGGTTCTCAGACTCAGCACCATTAGTTTCCGCAGTTTAGATTCTCCATCGCAGCAGTTGAAGTGTGAGTCCTCATCATCGGAGGGCACTATTTTCCTTCTTTCAGTCATGTATTAGTTTTAATTAGACTTAGAGTTAGCTGGGGGCTTGTCCCATCAACTCCTCTATTAGATGGCTTTCAGACAGACATGATTTTCAGATTTATCAATATTATTCAATTGTTTGAACTTTATGTTTTCAAACTTGTCTCTCATAAATATTTTATGATATTATTTCAAAGTTCCGCTGTGCTTGTTTACTTAGAATGCTAGTAACTGATATACCAAGGGTTGACTTGGGGTCAGTTGTGGCTTCAAGTACCATGTTACGCCCAGGGTGTAGGCTTGGGGCATGACAAACTTGGTATCAGAGCCAGGTTTAGAGTATCCTCAGAAAGTTTGAAAGCTGCATCGAGTAGAGTCCTTTTCATGGGTGTGAAGTGTGCCACACTTATGATAAGGAGCCTACGAGATGTTATTAGGAAAATTCCCTTTTGTTTATATTCTTTATCTTGCGTTAAAGTTCAAATTAGAGATGCCCTTCTAATTCTCGCTCTGTTTTGTTTCAGTGAACCATGCCTCCAAAACGTGGTAATGGAAGAAGGGCTGCTAATGTCAACAGACCTGCCCCATCAGCCCCGACAGCTCCTCAGGATGAATCCATATCCACCGCCGAATTTAGGGCGGCCATTCAATTGCTAGCTCAAATAGTCACCAACCAGGTGAACCAACAGGTGGTTCCAGTAGCCACAGAGGGGTCTGCAGCTGCTACTCGGGTGCGGGATTTTACCCGGATGAAACCTCCAAATTTTCATGGACCGAAGGTGGGAGAGGACCCACAAGGGTTTGTAGATGAGATTAGAAAAATCACCCGAATTATGGGTGTCAGTTCCTCTGAAAGTGCTGATTTGGATTCCTACTAGCTGAAAGGTGTAGCCCAAATCTGGCATGACTAGTGGAAGGAAGGACGACCAATGGAAGCAGTACCAGTGGAGTGGGAAGAATTCCACATAGCTTTTCTGGATAGGTTTTTCCCTCGGGAGCTAAGGGAGGCTAAGATGGAGGAATTTTTTATGATTTTGCATCAGGGCAATAGAACAGTGGAGGAATATGCTCTAGAGTTTACCAGACTATCAAAGTATGTTTTGGACATGGTAGCCGAGCCAAGGGCTCGCATGTTGACGTTCGTAAATGGAGTATCTAATCTGATCCTCAAGGAGTGCAGGATGGCAGTGCTAATCAAGGATATGGACCTCTCTAGATTAATTGTGTATGCCCAGCAGATTGAGGCCGAGAAGCTAAAAGATATGCAACGTAAGAACTAGCGGGCAAGGATTTTCTAGTCAGATTTCGGCCATCAGAGGTCTTGCAGTAGTAGCCGCCCACAGTAGCAGCAACAGTAGAGAGCCCCATCACCTAGTTCAGCTAGTGCCCCAGCCTTTCGGTCCCGCCAAGAATGAAGAGGTGGGTCATCTGACACTCAGTCTTAGGCTCACAGTACTGGGAACAAGTATCCATCTTGTCCCAAGTGTGGTAGGAATCACCCAGGAGAATGCCTTCAGGGATGAGAGGGCTGCTTTTGGTGTGGATAGCTTGGACACAGGCTTAGGGAGTGCCCGTCAGCCGGGCGAGGGAGATCACAATCTACCACATCATCAGTTCTAGTAGGTCGACCAACCCAGCAGGCTAACACATAAGGCGCAGGTGGCGGTCTGCGCCAAAATTGTTTCTATGCTCTATCTTCTCATGAGGATTAGGAAAGCTCACCTAACATAGTTACTGGTATGTTACGTCTCTTCCATCTAGACGTGTATGCCTCTTAGATCCAAGAGCTACTCTTTCGTTCATGACTCCGCATATAGCAGTTCAGTTCAGTATAAGTCCAAAGGTCCTCTCAGAACCATTCTCAGTGTCTACCCCAGTTGGTGAGTCAGTTAGAGCCAACTGGGTGTATAGAAATTGCCCAGTCATAGTCTTGAACAAAGTAATTCCAACTGATCTCGTAGATCTAGACATGGTCAACTTCGACCTTATTCTCGGCATGGATTTGTTACACTCCTGCTATGCCTCATTTGATTGCAAAACTAGAGTTTTCAAATTCCAGTTTCCTAATGAGCCAGTTTTGGAATGGTCGGGCAGTAGTTCAGCGCCTAGGGGTAGGTTTATTTCCTACCTTAAGGCCCAAAAACTCATTTCTAAAGGATGTATATATCATCTGGTCTGGGTTAAGGATTCCAACTCTGAGACCCCAACCATCCAATCAGTTCCAGTAGTCAGTGAGTTTCCAGATGTTTTTCTTGAGAATCTTCCCAGAGTTCCCCCTGAACGAGAAATAGACTTCGGAATAGATCTCCTCCCAGATACTCAGCCCATCTCCATCCCTTCTTAAAGAATGGCTCCAGCTGAGCTTAAGGAGTTGAAGGAGCAGCTAAAAGATCTTCGTGACAAGGGTTTTATCAAACCCAACATCTCTCCTTGGGGTGCTCCAGTGCTATTCGTGAGTAAGAAAGGTACCCTTAGAATTTGCATAGATTACCGTCAGTTGAACAAGGTCATAGTTAAGAACAGATACCCCCTACCTAGAATTGATAACCTGTTCGACCAACTTCAGGGAGCCAACTATTTCTCCAAGATCGATCTCAGGTCAGGATACCATAAATTAAGGGTCAAAGAGTGTGACATACTGAAAAACAGCATTCAGAACTCTGTATGATCACTACGAGTTTGTGGTGATGTCCTTAGGGTTAACGAACGCCCTAGAAGCCTTTATGGATTTGATGAATAGGGTTTTCAATCAGTACCTGTATATGTTCGTCATTGTATTTATTGACGACATTCTAGTGTACTCCATAAATGAGGAAGAGCATTCTAATCACCTAAGGATAGCATTATAGACCCTCAATGATCACCAGTTATTCGCTAGTTCAGCAAGTGTGAATTCTGGTTGAAGGCTGTGACATTCTCGGGTCATGTTGTATTGGGTGAAGGAATACAAGTAGACCCTCATAAAATAACAACAGTAAAAGATTGGTCCATACCTACCTCTCCTACTAAAATCAGGAGTTTCCTGGGCTTAGCGGGTTATTACCGACGATTTGTGGAAGGTTTCTCTTCTATATAATCCCCTCTGACCAAGTTAACCCAGAAAAAGGTGAAATTTCAATGTTCGGATGAGTGTGAGAAGAGTTTTCAGGAGTTAAATACTCGACTCACTACTACTCCAGTTTTGACCCTTCCAGAAGGAACAAATGGGTTTGTTGTATATTGTGACGCCTCCAGAGTTGGACTCGGTTGCGTGCTGATGTAGCAGGGCAAGGTGATAGCCTACTCCTCCAGATAACTCAAAGTTCATGAGAAGAATTATCCAACTCATGACTTGGAGTTGGCAGCGGTGGTATTCGCATTGAGAATATGGAAACACTACTTGTACGGGGCTCAGGTGGATGTGTTCACAGACCAAAAGAGCCTTCAGTATGTGTTCAACCAGTAGGACCTAAACCTGCATCAAAGATGGTGGTTGGAACTGCTAAAGGATTATGACATGAGCGTGCTGTATCACCCGGACAAGGCCAATGTGGTGGCTGACGCCCTAAGCAGGCGTTCTATGGGAAGTGTAACTCACATTGAGAAAGGCAAGAGAGAGCTAGCGAAAGACTTTCACAGGCTAGCCCGTGTTAGGGGTACAGTTGGTGGATTCAGCTGAAGGTGGCGTGGTAATGCAAAGCGGTTCGGATTCATCCTTGGTAGTTGAAGTTAAGTCCAGACAAGATGAAGATCCAATTCTACTTAAACTTAAAGAAGAAGTACTCAGAAATGAGGTTGAGGCTTTCTCCCAAGGGAGAGCTGGGGTGCTTCGTTACCAGGGCAGGTTGTGTGTACCGGATGTAGGTGAGTTGAGACAGTAGATACTGGCTGAGGCACACAGCTCGGGATACACTATCCACCCTGGTGATACCAAAATGTACTGCGATTTATGGGATATTTACTGGTGGAACGACATGAAAAGAGACATTGCTGAGTTTGTAGCTAACTGCTCGAACTTCCAACAAGTCAAGGTAGAACACCAGAGACTAGGAGGTATGACCTAGGATATCAGCATACCCACATGGAAGATAGAAGAAGTAAACATGGACTTCATTATGGGTCTACCTCGGACTCGTCGACAGCATGACTCAATCTGGGTAGTAGTAGACCGAATGACTAAGTCAACATATTTCCTCCCAATCAAAACCACAGATTCAGCTAAGAACTATGCTAAAATTTATATTCGGGAGCTGGTTAGACTTTATGGGGTGCCATTGGCCATTATTTCAAACAGGGGTACCTAGTTCACCTCCCATTTCTGGAAGTCTTTTCAGAAGGGACTTGGCACTCAGGTCAAGCTCAATACAACTTTTCACCCACAGACAGATGGGCAAGCTGAGCGAACTATTCAGACTCTAGAAGATATGCTCAAAGCATGTGTGATTGATTTTAAGGGTAATTGGGATGACCATCTGCCTCTTATCGAGTTTTCATACAACAACAACTACCATTCTAGCATCCAGATTGCCCCATTTGAAGCATTGTATGGTAGAAGGTGTAGATCTCCTATAGGGTGGTTTGAAGTTGGTGAAGCCACCTTGATAGGGCCATACTCAGTTCATGAGGCAATGCAGAAAGTTCAGCTCATCCGAGAAAGGTTGAAAACAGCTCAAATCCATAAGAAATCTTATGCCGATGTGCGGAGGAGAGAATTAGAGTTTGCAGTTGATGACTGGGTATACCTGAAAATTTCGCCCATGAAAGGGGTGATGATGTTTGGAAAGAAGGGAAAGCTCAGTCCGAGGTACTTGGGACCTTAGAGAATTTTGAGGCGTATCGGCAATGTGGCTTATGAACTAGAGTTACCTTCAGAACTAGCAGCTTTACACCCAATTTTACATGTGTCACTTTTGAAGAAGTGCATCAGAGATCCAACCTCGATTGTTCCATTGGACAACGTAGGAATAAAAGATAGTCTCTCATATGAGGAAGTACCAGTCCAGATCCTTGGTGAATAAGCTGAGGAACAAGGAAATAGCTTCAGTCAAAGTCTTATAGAGAAATCAGAAGGTTGAGGGAGCTACGTGGGAGGCCGAAACAGATATGATGGCTAAATACATGCATTTGTTCTCTACCGGCTCCAAAACAGCTTGCGATATTAGCTATGACCCTAGAACTCAGTTTAGTTTTCATGACTCAGTTAAGATGTTCAAGTCTCTTTTATGTCTTTGAATGTATGTATGATAAGTAAATCCAGTTCAGTTGTGTATTTTGAAATGGAGGTAGTCATTCCAGAAGTTTAGAAGTCAAATGAGCAGTATTTGGAAATTTTGATTGCTATTGTTATGCTTCCTGTGTGTTTTCTAACATTCGAGGACTAATTTTTATAAGGGGGAGATATTGTAATGCCCCGTAAACTCAAAATCTACTTCCGGGACTTAAATTAGAAAATCTGGAAAACCGCAGAAATGTTGCAGGACAACCCACCTGACGAGTCATCAAGTAACCTCATGACTCGTTAGGTGAGCTGTGAGGAGAAGGCTGGTTAATGTAAATAAGGGAGGCAGTGTACCTAATGAGGGACGTCACGAGGTGTGGTTACTAACCATGACCCGTTAAGTCACTCGTGGTCAAGCCTGAGTTGGGAATATTTTAGTTGACCAGTGCACTCGACGAGTGGGTGAAACGAGTCATCACCTTTGGCAACGACTCATTAAGTGACTCGTTATGGGACTTAACATTAAAACTCCAGAATGAGAAAGTGTGGTCCACGACTGGTGATCACGAGTCTTGGTCATAGATAACGACTCGTTAGGTCCCTCGTGGTAACCTACTAAGGATACCAGGCAATGTACCTGACAGGAGTGACCACGAGTCGTGCTCAGTCACTATGACTCGTTAGGTTACCCGTTAGAGGCACCTGATAGTTTTTCCCAGCGAATTTCTAAGGGCTATTTAGTAATTTTCTATTCTCCTAAGCTCTAAACCACGTCGTTTTGAACGTAAAATCAGACTTATTGGAGGGTTGGGACGGTTCCTCCCCTCATTCTCACGCTTATTCTTAGAAATCTATCGAAGGGATCCTCAAGAAAACTCTCAAGCAAGCTTAGGGTTCTCATATATCGCAAGAGTTCAAGTCCCCTTCTTTGGGTGAATTTTAGTAAGGTATGTGGGGTTTTAGCAAGGGGATTGTCCTTCGCTTGTGTCTCTAAAATCCTCCTCAATTTCCTCTATCAGTTTTAAGCCCTGAGTTTTCGAGTATGAAAAAGTTTCATGTTTATTTTCGTTGATTTCACTTAGAACGATGTTCATGTATATTGTTGATATGATCCCCATATATTCCTTATCAAATTGTAAGTGTTCATAAAAAAGTGAATCGAAGCCCTAACTTTTGAGTTATGATTTTTCTTATTAAATTTCCTCTAGTGAATGAAGAATGCTTTGGGCTGAACTTTCTAGAATTTCCTACATATATGTTGAGTAAATATTCCATTAATGAGAATGACTTTAGCTCTGTTGAATGAAATTCTTAAATTCTCGAAATTGCTCAACATTACAAAGTTCCCGTGTTGTTGGGATAAGTTGAGTTCTCTATTAACTGCTAGTAGTTCAGACCAGTTAGAACGTAGAGTCTCTTTAGAATCTTTTAGAAAATTGTCAACTGATCAGTTTGACTTCAGTCTTATTTTGAGGTGTCAGTGGTGCCTCCTAGTTATCAGAATCAGACTCAAATTTATAGTTTTTGGTACATTAGGCGGTCATGACATTCTAGTATATAGCTCTGACCAGCCTGATCACGGGCAAAAATAGCATGCTCGTGATACGCTTTATAACTTAAATTAGTCGTGTTGTCTAAGTTATTTTATACATTTTCATGTGATTTTATATAAATGTGAAGATAT
>JACEIK010000932.1:73070-113686 GCA_018107945.1 Datura stramonium
ATATGAAAATTTTGGCACATGGTGTTAAGAGTTATAATACTTTAACAAGTGGAACTCTAGCCCAGCATGCTGGAGTTTGAAAAATATTTGGAGTCACATTCAATAATAATATGAAATTATGCCTAGCAGACATAAGTTAAGTAATATGAATTTCTGCTCATAAACATCATTTCAGTAGTATGAACTTATATCTTCTAAAGTAAATCTATGCCTTGTGATTTTTTTTTTTGACCTGAGAATCTTTTTTTGCTTTGAAATTTTTTTAAAAAATATTATGAATATTTTTTTCTCATTTTTATTATTTAAAATACTAAAGAGCAAAAATTAAAAATCGCCCAAAATAGAGGCGCGCAAAAACTCGCCTGAAAATTGAGAGTAATCTTCGTGGGCTTTTAATTGGGTGGGCTATAGCTGGGCAAGTAGAACCATTTTCCTTTTAGGCCTAAATCCATTGTCCTGTCTACGCTAAGCGGGTTAGCGGGGACTTGCGATAAAATGGACAATCAAATCAAAAGGATAAATAGAGTATGTGGATATGTCATAAACCACACCCACAAAGGCTTTATCTCTGTGGGTGCAGTTCAGTGCAGTGCACCAACGTACATAACGGCCAACTTGAAACGAAGCACACAGGCCAACAAGACTCCATGACAAACCTCAATTTTCCTTATTCCTTGAAGACAAGCCATGGTAGAGACTCTCTACTCCTATTTCCCACTTCAGGGTTCCAGTCAAAACCTTTTCTTCCCTCTTCAAGAGGTAATCTTTTTTCTAATTACTGTATTAAGTAGCATTTTGATGCGTTTGATGGTATGGGATTTAACTGTTGGAGTAGTGTTTTTGTAATAGGAGATAGCTATTGTGAGGTTTGCTGGAAGGAACTTACATTTTTTTAACTTCATCATTAGTTCCCCTTTCACTAATTTTTTTTAATTTGATTGGTTTTAGACTGCTATCTATATCAGAAACTAGAATTGAATTACAGGGTATATAGTGGTTTCTAAGTATGTATCAAGGAAAAGAGTGATAATTTTAGACGGTTGCTTCTCTGGGACAGCCTGCACGCCTCTAGACTATTCCACCAAGTACCTGCTATCTCCCACCAGCACAAGTACAGTATAATTCTGCTTACCAAACTTAGGCGGATAGGAAGAATTACTTGTTTTTGGTCTCCGGTGGGAATTGAACATAGTCTCCAGCACTTGTACTCACTGCATTAACGTCTAGAGCATTTTCCGGTTTTGTTATCACCTTCCGTTGACATATCTGGAACAGTAAGACACATGCACTTGGTTCAATCAATTTCTTTGTCTCCCCAATGAATAGTATGTTTGTAACTGTAGGAATAGAAATTTTAAATTCTAATCAATTAGGCCTACTGTGCCAGTTCTTCTGGATACTGTTATATTTGGTAATGCCTCTTGATACTTTATCAACACTGGTTCAGACAAAACCAGTACATCAGGATTTTTGGTATCTAATTTCTAAAATCAAAACCAATTAGGTGAACATTTAAAACTGCATCGTAGTTTAGGTGATCTTAGAATTTTTAATCAGTCCTTAATGATTCAACATTACTCCTGAATTTATCCTTTTGAAACCGAGAAGTCATGTTTTGAGGAAATCCTCTTCTACTGTCTTAGCATTTTGCCATTTTTCATATAACAGTTGTGAGTTTCCATCTTTTTTCTTAAAGAAATTTTGGTTCTGTGCACCTAGAATTTGAATTTGAGACCCATATATGTAGGTTACTTAATAGCTTGGGAATTGTTTCAAGCTCCACCTAAGTTTTGTCTCCTATGTAACACAATTTGGAAGGTTTCTTTTTCTGAAAGAATATTTTTTTTTTTGAAAGATTTGCCCGATTTGATTATTCAATCAACCACAAACTTTTGAAAATATGGAAGATTTTTGTTCTTCTAACTCCAACTATTAAACCACCAAGTCGACAATTTAATGCAGGTTATAGGTATTCTTCAGGTTTGATTGTAAGGACTCAGACCTTAGTTTATGCAAGTAGTTTATCCCATGGACGCACTAGTATAAAGCAGCCAAGAGAAGTACAGTTTTCCACAAAAGGTATACCCATTCTTTTGTTGATAATAAGAACTTCTTTCTCTTGTCAGCTTTCATTTTGGGGAGTATATAAATTTTATAGGACCTCATTTTCACCTTCAGCACAACCTGTGGCTGAGGAACTTGTAGAGGATAAGTTAAGGGATCCCCAGACAAGTGGTGACGCTATACGCCAGCGCTTCCTTGACTTTTATGCTGCAAGAGGTCACAAGGTTCTTCCAAGTGCTTCTCTTGTCCCGGATGATCCAACAGTTCTACTGACAATTGCAGGAATGCTTCAGTTCAAACCTATATTCCTTGGAAAGGTTCTACATGGGATTTCCCAACTTTATAGTCTTGATTTACTTCTACTAACGTTTAATTGGTGAAAAACATTCGATTGGAAATTAAATGTGCTTTATCAGCAGTGATGAAATCTATTTCTCCATGTCTGGCAGAACTTTCTAGGACATCAAGCAAATATGTCTATGACCTATGTATCGTTGTATTTAAAGTTCTTTTTTACCATTACTTGATCCTCAAAGTTGCGAATTGCAAGCATTCTAGTTCTTTTTGTTTAATATATTTTTTTTTACAGAAGTTTTCTCAAAACACTTTTTCTATGAAGATGGTCTTTCAGGGCATTTTTCATTGAAAACCCCTTTTTCCACTCACAAAACTTCAAAAAAAAAAGACAGCCATTCAACCAAAGTTTGAAACCTTCTTCTCCAAGAAGTATTTGCAAAAAAATTTTTTTTTGCAACGGTTGTCAAATGGGTTTTTAATTCAGAAGGCATTTTTGAAAACTAAAAGACGTAGAGGCTAGAGCTACTAATCAATGCATGGAATCACGTGATGATTGTGATGAGGGCTGGCTCTTAAATAGTAAATTGACATCCTTATCTTGATTATTCTTGTTCGTATTTTCAAGTGTCTTATTGTGCTTAAACTGCTTTAAACAGAAGAAACCTCCTATTCCATCCATTTCAAACTGAGTGTCGTATCTGATTTTATGAGGTCAGACTGAACTTTTTATTGTTGTTACTTGTATCATTTTTAAAACTTTTTCGAAACAAATGAGAGGAATAATATGTACATGAAAATATAAATTTTCAAAAAACTCTTCATGAGAATAGTATTTTGAAGCTCTATTAATTATCTCACTTGGGAAACATAAAAAGTTATTGAATTCTTACAAACTAAAAGATCTGCCAAAATTATGTGATTCTCTTTTCTTATTTTACTGTTGCTTCTGATATCTAGCTGATGGAATTGTGTGAATACTTCTATTCGACTTTAAGAAATGCTGGTTTACTTTATTCAGGTGCCCAGAGAGGTTCCTAGTGCTGCTACTTCACAGAAATGCATCCGGACAAATGATATTGAGAATGTGGGTCGAACATCCCGACATCAAACATTCTTTGAAATGCTTGGAAATTTTAGTTTTGGAGATTATTTTAAGAAGGAAGCTATTAAGTGGGCATGGGAGCTCTCCACCTCAGAGTACGATAAGTCGTGTTTATGCAGTTTCACAATTAGCTGCTTTTGTGTGCTAATTTGATTAAGTATGATGATACCATGTACCCAAGTAGGAAATTATTGTGGCAGTATATTTACTGCTTATATAGACCCCTTATCAAGAATGAGAAGATTAGAATGCCATATATTGGAGACAATGGCATAAAATGTTGTTATATGATGGTAACAGGCATATAATTAAGGACAGAAATGAACTTGGTTATTTGTTAACAACTCTGTTGGTTTATATAGAGACTTTTTAACAACCAATTGAAAAGAGTCATTATCCTTCACCGGCAAATGTGAAATACAGCACCTTTCTCTTATAGAAAAAAAGAGCACCTTATACAAGAGGGCTAACTGCGCAGACTACACAAGTGGGTACTCTTTTAATTAGCTGCCTAGGTCTACCTTCTGTATTCTTATGTGAGTCTAATAAATCAATCCATTTAACAGGCCCAGTTAGGTCAATATTGCTCGAATGTACGTAGTATAAGTGCTACATCTGCATAAATGTCATGGTTGCCACCCCTAGAACATATAGTCTGCATCTCCTGGAAACACTTCAATAAACCTTTTTTTGCTGTGCATTTTGATGAAGAAATGGCTCCTTTTAGGAGGATGATTCAGACAGCCCACTTAGCAGCTGGTGCTTTTCTGCATGAGACTCAAATATGAATACTGAACACCTTATAAGAGAATGAGAGAATGACCAAAAGTACTCTGGTGATTACCCCTATGAAACACTGCTCATGCCCAATATATTTTTGTAGTTAAGTACATCTAGTGGCTTTGTTAGCGTAATTGGCTCATGTGGGTCCAGGGCATTACAACCCCTTTTGTTGCTTTGTCCACTTGACAAAATCAAGTAGGAAATGGATCACATTGGTCTTATAGTCAAACACGCTGATATGTGAGCACCTAATTTCATTTGCAAGAAAATTATAAACAACAAAAACATGCTGCTTTTTCCACCCATCACAAGATTGAACATGAACCTCTTTGAGCTAAGCATAAAATTGGTCCATTCTATCCAAAAATGTGTGAGCTTGTTTTAATTTTTTACATTGTATCTTTTCATTCATGAAAGGCTATCAATTAATGAAAATGGTCGTCTTCTTGTTAATGTTGTTTTTCGCAGACGCACATTCTGAATTTTGAAATCTTGGGTGAAAATAAAATGTCTGCTTTCACCTGTCCACGCCAAAATCTAAAGAAGCGCTTCTTTTTCTGTTTTGAGATGGCAAATGAGCTATTGATTTAGGCATTGACATTGACTGCATAAGTGATTATAACTTTCTTTAAGGATGTTCAGAAATTTGGTGAGGCAACAACAACAAACCAAGTGTGGTCCAACAAGTGGGGTCTGGGGAGGATGGGGAGTACGCAGACCTTACCCCTACCTTGTGTGAGGTAGAGAGATTGTTTCCGATAGACCCTCGGCTCAAGAAAAGCGTTTTCAAAAACAAGTTTGACAAATGCTAAAGTAAAAGCTACGGTGAAAATACTGTAGAATAAGATAGTAATAGAATAATAATATTGATACTAAGCAGACAAGGTGCTCTAAGCTAGAACCATGCTTTCCCAAAGGAAAGAGAAAAGTCGCTCGACTACCTACTAACCCTCTATCCTAATCCTTGACCTTCATGCTTTCTTATCTAGGGTTATGTCCTCGATGAACTAAAGATATTCCATGTCATGTCTAATCACCTTTCCTCAAGTCTTCCTCGGTCTACCTCTACCTCTCCTTAGACCTATCACTGCCTACTTCTCGCACCTCTTCACGGGAGCATCTATACTCCACCTCTTTACATGCCGAACTATCTCAGCCTCTCTTTCCACATCTTGTCCACCACTAAGGCGATTCCCACCTTACCCTGTATAACTTCGTTCCTAATCTTATCCCTCCTAGTGTGCACACACATCCATTTAAGCATCCTCATCTCCGCGACATTCATCTTCTGAACGTTGGTGAGGCAACCTGTTTTCAAATTTTATTTGCATTCAACAATAAGTGCTCTCTCTCCTGGCTCCTTGTTTGGAGCGAAAGGCTTTCTTGTAAAACCCTATTAGGTGTAAACATAGATAGATACATGCATAGTCTCATAGGCAAGCACTTGGACTCGTGCACACCCATACACTCAGATATTGTGTATTCGCTGTAGCATTGCATATGTTGCTGCTGATTTGCTAGAATAAATTAGTTGGAAGTCTACTACTTTGTTTATAATTAAATTTTTGTTAGATATTTTAAATTGTTGAGATATTTTTAAAAAATCCAATAGTGATATCAGAGTCTCAATTGATCTTATAGGATCTGTGAATTTATTACAAAGAACCATTTTAAAAACTATTTCTTAACTCATACTTGTTTTTAACCTTATTTTTCAACATGACAAGCAGCAATGTCTCTTTGAGTACCCCACAAATCTTCACCGGTGAAAATTATCAGATTTGGTAAAAAAATTGAAGTCTTACTTTGAAGTGTGATCTATGGGCAATTATACTGAAAGATAGACTCTTAACATCATTCCCTGTAAATTCTATCCTTTCCCAAATAAAAGCTCATTTAGAAGAGTCTCATACAAGACAAAGATACTTAGGGTGCTTTTTATGCACAAAACCAGAAAAAAGGATGATGTTACAAAAGTGTGCAAACAATAAAAGCAGAAATTAAGTTGGAACATATTTTTTAGATTGCAACAATTGAAGCAAAGGAGGAGTATTCAGTATTGCGGTTGTTGCTGTTGATTTAATAGAGCAATTAGTTGTTTAGTTATAAGTGGAGACTACTACTATATTTAGATTTAAAATTTTGTTTGACATTTTAGATTGTTGAGTTATTTATTCTGCAGATGTTCTGTTTTCAAGTGGCTATTTAAAATCTATTGTTAATTAAATTATAAGAGACAAACTTACCATCATATTTTCAACCTTCTTGCTGCTTCATGTTTTAAGAAAATGCAGCATTTACATCCATATATGCAAACATATGTATAATTTACCAATTTTTGTTCTTTGCACGGAAAAGAACTGATTGTCAAATAGTCTTTGCCTGCAGATATGGACTCCCAGCTGATAGATTATGGATTAGTGTTTACGAAGATGATGATGAAACTTTTTCACTATGGCATGATGAGGTACAACACTTAAAGATTTGTCTGATGCAATTAACTAGTTATGCATGGTAGGGATCTGGTAAACAAATGCTGGCACGAGGCCTTCCATTTAGACTGAACGGGGGTGTATTGTGGTCATTCAAAGATACCTATAAAACTTCATTGCGTTTTGAGTGAAGTGTATTAGACAACCAAATTCTGTATTTTAGGGTTCTGAAATATGTATACTGTGTTCATATTGTGAACTACCAATGTATCATCAAGCTTAAATGAGTTTCAAGGCTGAACAATATGTCTCCCCCATTATGGCTTAGGTTCCATGGGGATAACTTAATTTAATGACTTAGAAGAACACTTTTTTTTTTTTGATAAATTAGAAGAACACATTTTATTGTTCAACTACCTCAATTTAACTCAAAGGAACCTCTTCTACATTGGAGCATATGCTGGCAAGTATGAGAAGTCTATTGCAACCAAGTTTTAAGAATAACTTTATTTAGTTCAACATTTTATCTTGAATGGAATATCTTTGACGTTATCTTGGTCTTCTACCCTCTAACCATCAATACTTACAGATAGTACTCTACTAGGAAAACCCAGGCAGAGGTGCTTACAGAGTTATCCTTGTTTGATGCTGCAGCTAGGTGTTCCTAAAGAGCGAATAAAAAGGCTTGGAGAAGATGATAACTTCTGGACAAGTGGAGTTACTGGTCCCTGCGGTCCATGCTCTGAACTTTATTACGATTTCCATCCTGAGAGGGGCACTTCTGATGTTGTAAGTATTAGGCGTTTAACATGCCATTTTTTCTTTTCCTTTTCATTTTTATTTCATGTTCAGGTGAGGTGGTCTCACAATTTCTTTTCTTTTTCTTCTATGTTGCGTTTTATTTGCTCCTCTCTGTTGTGTCTAACCCTGTCATCTGAATATCAGGATCTTGGCGATGATACAAGATTTATAGAGTTCTACAACCTTGTTTTTATGCAATACAATAAGAAGGATGATGGTTCACTTGAGCCTTTAAAGCAAAAGAATATAGATACTGGACTTGGTTTAGAGCGTATTGCCAGGATTCTGCAGAAGGTAATCGTGAGACAACAACATTTCTGAGTCAGTGTAGAACAAATTAGGTATCGGATCTCTCTTTTCTTTTGCTACTGGGTTTGGTGGCAAAGAAAACCTCCCTTAATTTAGGATTTATGATACTTTTGCTTAATATATTGTTATAGATAAACATTGTTTATTTGGTAATCAGAATATATTCCCCGCCCCCACCACACCCCAAAAAAAAAAAAAAAAAGAAAAAAAAAGGAGGAATCAAACTTAGAGAGGTTCTCTTCATTTTGCACAGGTCCCCAACAATTACGAAACCGACTTACTATTTCCCATCATAGAGAAGGCTGCAGAATTGGCAAATGTCTCATATGCTCTTGCGGATGATTCTACAAAAACAAAGCTTAAAGTACGTCGCAACTGAAAGATTGCAATATTTATACAAAGTCTTTTTGTTTGTGAACTGATTTACCTTCTAATATGGTGAAAGCCTTCTTATTCTGATCAATTCAGATAATTGGAGATCATATGCGTGCAGTTGTTTATCTGATATCTGATGGTGTCAACCCATCAAATATTGGGAGGGGGTATGTGGTACGTCGCCTCATTAGAAGGGTTGTTCGAACAGGCAGGTTACTTGGTGTAAAGGGAGATGGGATGGGTGATCTACAAGGTGCATTTCTGCCAATACTTGCCAAAAAAGTGATTGAACTAAGCACCAAGATAGATGCTGATGTGAAGACAAGATCATCCCGCATACTTGAGGAATTGAAAAGGGAAGAGCTTCGTTTTGTCTTGACTCTAGAAAGGGGAGAAAAGCTTCTTGAACAGATGCTGGCAGATGCATTATTAGATACTCAGGGAACTGGGACTGCACCCTGTCTGTCGGGCAAGGATGCATTCGTATTGTATGACACCTATGGATTTCCAGTGGAGATAACAAAGGAAGTTGCTGAAGAACGTGGAATCCGTGTAGATATGAATAGCTTTGATATAGAAATGGAGAAGCAAAGACAGCTATCTCAGTCTGCACATGATACAGTTAAACTAGCAGTTGAAGATGGTGCAAACCTTGCTGAAGATATCCCTGATACAGAGTTTCTTGGCTACAATACTCTCCATTCCAAGGCCGTGGTTGAGGGTTTGTTGGTAAATGGTAGTCCTGTAGCGCAAGTCTCCAAAGGAAATGAAGTGGAAATTTTGCTGAACAGGACTCCATTTTATGCCGAGTCGGGCGGCCAAATTGGGGATAATGGTTTCCTATACATGACAGAAGCTTCAACTGAACAGAAAGCTATTGTAGAGATAAAAGATGTCCAAAAATCTATGGGTAATATATTCGTCCACAAAGGGACAATAACAGAAGGCACTATAGAGGTTGGCCGAGAAGTAGAAGCTGCTGTTGATGCAAACTTGAGGCAACGGGCTAAGGTACTATACTGTATAATATAGAAAATGAATGGATATGCATCATATTGAGTGAAGAAGAAAAGATTGATGTGAGATTCTGTAGAGCATGGATTCCTGAATCATCTGTTTTAGCCTCCTTATTGCATTTCAATTTTTGTTGATTTTAGTTTGTCTCCAGAATTTTTTTGGCCCAGTCAAAGTTTATCTTCTCTAACTTTGTGCTTCTTTTCAGGTTCACCATACAGCTACTCATTTACTTCAATCAGCACTTAAAAGAGTAATTGGTCACGAAACATCTCAAGCAGGATCATTGGTTGCTTTTGATCGCCTTAGATTTGACTTCAACTTCCATCGGCCTCTTCAAGACAAGGAACTTGTAGAAATCGAAGGTTTGATCAACCAATGGATTGGCGATGCCACGATTCTGGAAACGAAAGTCATGTCTTTGACGGATGCAAAAGGAGCTGGGGCCATTGCAATGTTTGGGGAAAAATATGGAGAACAGGTGTCAAATCTTACCCATTTTATGTTAAGAATGCAATGATTATATAGAACGGGAGATTTTTCTGGCTGCTATCTTTTTACTAATTTATGCTATTAAAGCTGATATGGAGATGCTTTATGAGTATGTAAAACATAGAGATTAAACTGTACACCGGTCCTTTATAGGATTAAGTCTGACAATGAGATTTTACCATGTATTAAAGTTCAACTTGTCCGATCCTTGTCTTCCCTAATGAAAACCTATATAGGTACGTGTAGTTGAAGTTCCTGGCGTATCGATGGAATTATGTGGTGGCACTCATGTCAGCAATACTGCTGAGATACGTGGCTTCAAAATCATATCAGAGCAGGGCATTGCATCAGGAATTAGGCGAATTGAAGCTGTAGCCGGAGATGCTTTCATTGAGTATGTCCTTACCAGAGATAACTACATGAAGCAGCTATGCTCCACTCTCAAAGTAAGGTTTCATGAACACCTTTCCAGTGGAAAATTTTTTCTACATTTTCCTTGTTCAATATGTTATTGGAGATAATATCATGGCTATCTGCAAAAATAATTACAAGTGAATCAAGCAAGGTTTCAAGGGCAATTGTTCTTCAAGAAAATAATTTTTGGAGAACAAATACTAGGAAAAAATCATGTGGATTATTTTGTTGATAATATTTGTGGTAACTTCTGTATTATTTTTTCTGAAAATATTATTTTGTTGTTTCTGAAAAAGTATTTTGCTTTGATTTTTGAAACTGAACACTTGTTTCCATTAAGTTGGTTTCGATTTTTGAAATTTTGCTAAACAACTAGGCAAGTTAAAACAAATTGTTTGGTTCTATTTAAATAATGTAAAATTAGGATAGTAAAGAAGTCACTGTTGTACATCTAAATGGCCTAGTGGTCACAGCTCTTGTACTTTTGATTAATTCTATGGTACTGAAGTAAAAACCATACATTTTGAAGGTAAAAGCGGAAGAAGTAACTGGCAGGGTAGACGCACTTTTGGAAGAACTACGATTGACAAGAAATGAAGTTTCAGCTGCTCGGGCAAAAGCAGCAGTATATAAGGCATCAACACTTACTGGCAGAGCGTCTACTATTGGAACTTCAAAAAGTATTAGGTAATCAAATGTTGTTATAACCATTTTCCTTGTAAAGAAAAGTTTACATTTTTTCCCATTAACGTACCTGTCCATAAGCTTCTTTTTTGTTCCCTTGTTTTTCTTGGAAGTGGTAATCTGTAGAGTAATATCTCAACAAAAGACGCATAAACAAATTTTGTAATTTTAATCCAGTGAAATCAGCACATATATGCGCATGAACTAATTTTTTCTCAGTCAGTGATATGGTTCTACTCCATCTTGCATCTTAAAGTCACTGCCCGTGTGACTTTGGGCTACAACATGCAAAAGAAGTAGATGAAACGTCCTCTGCTGCTTTATCTTTTTGTTTATTTTCCTAAATGTCATCAATAAGTATCAACAATCTAGTTCTTCTAACTTGTTACAATTGATGTTCCCTAGGCTCCTAGTTGAGTCCATGGATGATGTTGATGCCGATTCACTCAAGAGTGCTGCAGAATATCTGGTGGATTCATTGAAGGATCCAGCAGCTGTGGTTCTAGGATCATGCCCAGGAGAAGGAAAGGTTAGCCTTGTTGTTGCTCTAACACCAGGAGTCATTGATCTTGGAATTAAAGCTGGTGAAGTTATAAAGCCTCTAGCTAAATCATGTGGTGGTGGAGGGGGTGGCCGGCCTAATTTCGCTCAGGCAGGCGGGAGGAAACCAGAGAACTTGCTAGGGGCTCTTGAAGAAGCTCGTGAACAGCTTAAAAATCTGCTTGAAAAATGATGCCTAATGGTAGCATCACGAGTTTTCAGTTGGTGAAGCAGAACTGAAGTCCTTATGTATCGATCTTTGAAAGTGCCACATACGATGCAAGGCGTCTGCTCCATCACAACATTTCCACACGCAGCTAGTTCAGACTCTCTGTCTCTCTCTCTCTCATTTCTTTCATTTGTTCCTTAGTTGTTCCTTTTCTCATTTGTGTGGTTAGCTGCTCTAGGTAGGAGAGAAGGGAGGTTTGTAAATGGAATTCTATAGCATCAATACAGTTGCCGAAATAGGGTCTGATCAAGTGAAACTTCATGTTATCTTGTTACAAATGATTTTACAAAGATTGCTTAAACTGTCGTTGTAATAATGATCAATTTGGACCCATATGGAAATTGTTCGCATTTATCTCTATATACGAATTTGTCTCTACTTTGTGATTGAAAGGTCCTTCTTCAGGTGTGGATTTGAACTTCATGGATTCGGGATGCCACTGAACTCAATGACAAGGTTTGAAATTTATTATCTGTTCATATTTATTAGATTTTGTAACACATAGAAAGTTCGAACCAAAGGTATTGGATTCTGCTGAAAAAAATCTCCTAAAATATCAGATTTGATTCTTCCAATATTCCATCATGATTTCCCGGAGAATATATTAGAGTGTTCCATATTCGTATTAGTAATGAACTATGTGATGCCGGGCTGGTGGGCACTAGCCGTTGAGGCTCGACAGCAAAGAGAACCTTGTGTACTTCACAGAAGAAGCATATCTGCAACTATTAATTGTTTGTCATGAACACCAGCTAAGCTGAATCTTGAATTTGCTACAAATCTTATTTATTTCCACTGCCATGTGACATTATATTGATTGCTCCCTCTATTCATTTTATACTTGTCCACGATTGAAGTTTGCATTCTCTAATAATAAATGACGTGGAAATTGTCTTAATGGATTTGAGAAATAAGTTTTCAATGTTAAGAATAAAATAGGAAAATATATTATTTTTCCTTAATATGCTAAAATAATAAAGTGGACAACACATTTAATCAAAAGAGTGGATTAATTAGTGAAACATAAATAAAGTCTAGTAAAAAAATTTAAAGGGTAAATCAGTAAACATATCTTTCTTATTTTATGATTTTTTAAGGGGTATATAAAGAAGAAAGTGGACAAATAATATGAAATGAAGGGAGTAGTATATTATATGCATTTGACTTGTGGTGGCTTATTTAATGGATTTTGTGTTTATTTAATTGTCCCTGGTTTAAAGAAGAGTGCTAGTAAATTAAATTGTGATTCCAAGGTAAAAAGTCAAAGAACTTTACTCTTAAAAGAAGATGACGCCATTGGTCAAGGTAGGCTGCTTGATCCGATGGGGCGGTGAAATATATGGTTCTGTTATGCGCACTAATTCTAAGAATAACAATCCGTGGGAAATTGAAGTGGCTCATTTGGGTATTCTGCCGCTGGATTTTTCAGCGCATATATAAATCGATAATATTCACTCCGTTTTATTTTAATTATTCTGATAAAATTTATATATTTATTAAGAAAAAAATTAATAAGGATAGTAATGACTAATATAATCCTATTAATTTTTTGAAAACATACAACAATAATTCTTTTTATATTTTAGAATGATTTTTTGAGTGCTAGAATTGAAAAAAAAACATGCTCAATTATCTCTTGAGTTTTGAAACAGTTATTAATCTAGCAATTAAAATAGAATGAAGAGAGTAATTTTTATAGGATCAATGTACTTTAATCTGTTATCGTTCTTAACATATCTTATTTTCATTTTATTTTGGACGATTACTTATAATTTTGTCTTAGTTGAACTTAATAATGTAAAGGTTTTTTTTTTTACATTGCGAGTGTTTAAAGATTAAATATTTCATATATAAGTTTAGTTTGATTTTGTTTCATTAGTAGCTATTTAGGACTAAACACACTTTTAGCCCCTTGGTTATTGAAAGTTAGGTGTATGACTAAACACATTAAATCTCCAATTAGTTGAATTGTGCAGTTTTTAAATATTTACAAATTTGATAGTAATATAGTTGTATAAATACAATCAAATATAGCATATTTTTACTATTAAAGAGATCAAAACACATATTTTAATTAATTAAAGATTAAATATTGAATTATATATCACAATAATCAAAAACAGATTTACCCAATAACTTATGAAACCAAAAATGTTATTATCCAACTTTTTAATTGTCCAGTAATAATCAAGTCAAGGTATGAACAGGCAGGCAGAGGATTTAGACCTTAAGAGGATGACATAAAGGATGTAGCTGGTTTACTTTGGAAAGCCAATTAATTTGTGGACCATTTTTTCCATTCTTTCTTGCCCTTAGCTTTTTTTGTCTTGTGTTTCTTCATGCCAACCAACTTGGTTACCTGTTGCATTCATCAATTGTGAGTTAAGCTTTTCTTTGGATTTTGCATTTGAAATAAACTTAACTCATAAGTTTCTAGTTTTTAAAAAAAGACCCTTGATTTTAAATATTGCAAAAAAAGACTCATGCTCATTTTGAAGAGATTGTACATATTATGTGAATGAAGTATATTAAAGAATAACTAGTTACTACTATTATTGACCAGTAGATCTTTATAAAATTATGTGTATTTGAAAGGTTTGTAATCGCAAATATTTATTTATAAAAGAAATATGAAGATATGTGATTTATCAATGTGAAACCTTAGAATATATATAGATATCTTGTATATAAACTATGGTTTGCTCGTTTGGTAAGATTGTATAAGAATTAGGAAAATTTTGATAGTTTTCACAACTTATGAAAAAAATATAAGTTAGGAAATTCAAATCGCATGTCATAACAAAACTTCAACTTTATATTAATCCGATTTCATTTTCATGAATTCATACTGCATGTCCAAGCGGAACCTAAGTAGTATGTTTTTTGTGTTACAAATACAATTTAAATTGAATTAAGTTTGGGATATTCCTCTAGAAAAAGGGCCCTTACTGTAATTCTTCAAAAAGAACAAGGAAGGGGTCCAAAAGCAAGCTGTTTGCTATTATGTTGGTTTTACGATAATGATGGTGATCCTATCCTTTCTGTACACCATACTTACTTTGAAGCAATATCATATTTATTATTTTATTGCGTAACCTTTAAAGTAACTTTCCATTACCCTTTTTCTTCTTCTTATTCTTACCTTTCATCTTTCGAATATCTCCTATTTAAGAAAAGAATACACGATGTTAATTATGGTAATACAACCAATTCTCCTTGTTCCTTTGTGGAGGCAAGTAATCTTAATTCCAACATGACAAACAAAGTCGTCATAACAAGTAAATGTGGGCCAATTGTTTTCTCACTTTTGAGTAAGAAACGCGCAAATACAGAGAGATCCCAAATTGTGCTAATCTAAACAAGAATAAATACTTTCAAACGATGCCATATGGGTCTTAGGTATAGTGTTGCACCAAATAAGGCAGTCACACAATTTTACATAGTATATAAATAATGCGATAAATAAGCATTGTCAAACTACAATACAACAATCACATTGTTTTAACTTCAAGTAAATTATCAACGGCTAATGATTTAACAATTTATTTTGTATTTTGAGGATCGTCAAAACTGGACTTTCAAGCTTAAAATCGACAATATGAGACAAGCTCACACGAATTAAATTGTTATAAACCTACAACAAGTTGAATAAAACCATAATGTCCTAACCTATTTAAAGTTTTTAGATAAATGGTATACACAATTCAATAACTAAAATGCCTAACTCTAAAGGGAAAAAGAAGGGAGAGACGCAATACAAAATTTTGTAAATGAAGAAGTGGCGATTAGTGGGTTTTGAGTCCACAGCTGTAAATGTGGCATACGCAGCGGCAGCTGGTCGGCGTCAAGTGTCAAAGTGTCCCCATCCCACTATGTATATCTTTCAATCTATAATAAGGGCAAAAATAAATATTTTCCTCTCTTATTTTACTATTTCAAACCATTTTATCTATATTAAAATTTGAGACTTATTTTCACTTCTTTTACGAGGAAAGTCATTTTATGATTATTTTTTTAAAAACAAAAAAATTACTTTCCTTAAAAACATATTTTAAAAAATATTTTGATCAGGCCAAATAATGAAAAATTAGAAAATATTTTCCTCCTTACCACACACATATGGTAGGGATTGTTCATTTTTTCTGAAAAATAAGTAGAATTTTTATTTATCTTTTGATAATTGATAAATAAATAAAAAATATTATACTAAAAATATTTTATATAATCTAGACAAACATTATAGAAATTGAAATGGGTGGAGATTGGGAGGAGACCATTAACATAGGAATTAGAATGCCACTGGTAAAACTTACTAAAAAAAAGTTATTTCTTTCACATTTTTAAGAAATTTATTTTTTCTACCGATTATATTTTTAAAAATTTTTAACAAACTAAATTATAAAAATAAAAATAAAAATTACTCCATCCCAAACACACCGAAAGTCATTTATCATTATTCCTTACATTTTAATCTAGATTTAATTTTACCGCGTATTGAGCATTATATTCCTTTTATCTGTTTTGCGCTTATTTACTCGTTTACTTTCCTCTGTTTTATGGTAACAAACAATAAAAAAGATAGTTCAGTGCACCCATTAATTAACCCCAATTTCCATCTCTCCACTCTGCACTACTATTATATAAACGCCTCATCACTCACCATTTAGTAAGTCAAAACATTCAAATCCTCCTTGAAACCCCAAAAAAAAACACACAATATGGCTGTCATCTTCCTTCTCTTCCTTCTTTTTGTCTCCTCTGTTACAGCCTGCGATCGCTGTGTTCACCAATCCAAAGTCGCTTATTTTTCCAGTGCTTCTGCTCTTCTCTGTAAGCGTCTTTTAGTTTCCTAATTTCGATCAAAATTAAGTAACATATAATCCAATTTTCATTTCCAATTTCTTTCTTCTTTTTTGCAGCTGGTGCGTGTGGTTATGGAAATTTAGCAATAGGCTTCAATGGAGGTCGACTTGCAGCTGCTGTTCCTAGCCTTTACAAAGAAGGCGCTGGCTGTGGTGCTTGTTATCAGGTTAATCATCGATCACTGACAACTTAATTTCTCATAAAATCGACGATTAAATTCCGTATTTGAATAATAAATTTGTCTGATTTGCAGATGAGATGCAAGGACACGAAAATTTGCTCAAAAGAGGGCACAACTGTAATTGTGACCGATCTAAATACCAACAATAAGACGGATTTTGTGATCAGTAGCAGAGCTTTTATGGCCATGGCCAATCCGGGAAAAGCTAAAGACGTTCTCAAATTGGGAATCGCCGATATCGAATACAAAAGGTTCGTGCTTGGTAAAAACCAAAAACATATTTTAAATTATACTCCATATATTTCAGAAGTATTATTTTATCTGCAAAACAAACCTCTCATAAAAATAATGGATATGTATGAGTTTCCAAAATAATAATTGTTCTGTTTACTGGCCTACAGTACGAACTTTACGTTCCTTGTCTGAATTTTCTTGTCAGCACACTTTGTTAATGTTATTTTTTTTGGTGGTTTTGTTGCAACTAACCAAAACATTAACAAGTTGTAAAATTTGACATAAAGGAGGCATCTTAACATGCCCCACTTGACCAGACATGTAGTACTAGTCCATAATTAAAACAGTAACGGTCAGTTGAACATGTCTAATTCAATTCAATCAATGATATGTGCTTACGTGTTATTGAGTAAATTATTTGAAATGGATAAGAGTTTGTGCTGTAAATACTATGTTACTGATATTTGTTATTTTGGTGGGGACAGAGTTCCTTGTGATTACAAAAGCAAGAATTTGGCTATACGAGTAGAAGAATCAAGCCAGAAGCCATATTATCTAGCAATCAGCTTTTTGTACCAAGGTGGTCAAACTGAAATTGTTGGTGTTGATGTAGCTCAGGTAAAATAAAAAATAATAAAACTACTCCCTCTTTTTCATCTTGATGATGATCAAAAATGAATTGAATTAATAAATCGATTAATATGTTATAGGTTGGATCGTCGAACTGGAATTTCTTGAGCCGAAACCACGGAGCAATTTGGGACACGAGCAGAGTGCCAAGTGGGGCATTGCAATTCAGGTTTGTGGTGACAGCAGGGTACGATGGCAAGTGGTATTGGGCAAAATCAGTGCTGCCAGCAGATTGGAAGAATGGGGTGATTTACGATACCGGACTTCAGATCACTGACATTGCTCAAGAGGGTTGTTCTCCATGTGATGATGGAAACTGGAAACTTCATTAGTTCTTTCTTCTTCTTAACTGTAACAATCCGTGTGAATACACGTACTAAAAGCACAAAGAATATATAATAAAATTGTAGATTGATGCAGTTTGAGTAGACATATAGGGATACAAATTAAATTCTTAGACGATTTCCAATTCTTTCTTCTTTAAGTCATATTAATATTGTAACGTTGAAGTTATCCTTCATACTTATATAACATTACATTCTTTTCGCCATCCGCAACATTGATTAATGTCATGTCTTTCTTCCGGTGCGTTTATCATTGGTTAGTTAGACTTGAGAGAATACCTAAACATCTTAATATAGATCGTCAAATAAATGCTCAGTTTAAGACAATGACACCACAAGGACATTTTTGGGGTATTCTTTTGCTATAGATGGACAATTTCTAGAGATAAAAACATATTTAAAGACTACAGTGAGGAGCTACCAACAACACCTGGTGAAGTGCTTTACAAGGTGAAACAAAAAGAGAGAAAAGAAAGAACAAATTAAAATTTCGTCAAGACGTATCATGGGGTGCAAGCTGTAGATCATGTATGTAAGTTATCAGATGCACGTCTACGAAACTTTACATGTCTTCCTAAATATAGCTCACATGTGCTATTAGCAACCCAAATTCCGTTAGGTGATTATGGGGGTAAGTGCACAAATACCCTATTTTAGGATCACCGCTCAAGTCATACCTGCACTGCGTAAAAGTTTACAAATCTATCCATTTTGAAATAACTTTGATAGTCTTTTATCATATGGCTGAAATTCAGATACAACCCTGACAACCTTTGTTTACAACTCAGAATCTTGACAATTCTGCAACCATATACGACTCTTGTGCTGTTGATTTAATCTCAAAGAAAAATACACATGATTAAAATTAAAAGAAAGGCATTCTAGATTGGTGATATTGATCCAAAGGTTTGCAACAAATAGAATCTTGACTACTTTACTCACATTGAATAACAGCCTTGCTATACTATTTTAATTTGCAAACTAAAATTTTATCTTTGAAGGCCTTTGGGAAAAGTAGCCAAGACTTGTTGCCTTGACAGGCTTATTATAAAGAACTGTCAAGATTGGTTCAAGGTAAGTAGATTAAGCTCAATACATCTCGGAGACTGCACAATCGTATAGTGCGTATCCATGGGAAATACAGTAAAATTCATTTAAATTGGAGATAAGTTGATCTATATATTTTAACAAGGCTACAAAGATAATTAATATGAAATCGACAATCAGCCGCAAAGAAGGATAAAATTTTGCTCCAAGTTCACCTATAATTCAAACATCTAACAACAGCTGAGATGAAGCTTTTTGAAGGCGATAAAATTAAATGTGTCGTAGAAATGATTAGCAAGCACACCCTTTCTGAAATGTTTGCACTTGTACGCCCTTATCATTGACCACCAAATACCTGTAAAAATGAAGAACAGCTTCTATCAGAACATTAGCAAGTCTTTTTTCCCCCTCTTTCGGCAGAAGGGATGGGAGTGAATGGGTGGAAAGGGGAACTTACTCCGGCCAAAACATCCTTAGACAGCCCAGGCTTGATTTTCCCAGCTTCATCTGCCACGGGTTTTTTCTGGGGAAATTGGCGTATCACCTTTGGCGCAAACTGTTCACTTAGGAAATCAGAAATTTCCCCAGATTCCTGTTGCACCTTTTGCTTCTGAAAAGATGGAACAGTTAAAAAAGTATAGGATAATATTACTCAATTCTGAAAGATATATTGCATAGAGTAAAGATGAAACTGAGTGGTCGAATGCCTAACCTAAAACTGAACATAAGGCTATAATACATTACACCAGGGGTGAGGAGAAGAGGGCAGCTCAATTTACCCATTCATTCCCTCGTCCTGTTTTGCACACAAACATCTTTATTTTCTTTTTGTTTTGCTAAAAGAGACTTTTCCTAACATACAATTGATATATTAGCAATCCACATCAGAAAGTAGTCGATGGAAAACTATAGCTGTCATGTTATAACAACTATTTAAAGACAAAGTACTAGGAAATCATTAAGAATGAAAACTCAAAAAGGAGACAAGACTGACATGGTAAATAAGAAACTCAATCGAGGGAGTTCAAAAAACTGCAGCTTAAAGCCTACTTCCATGCAAAAGAATCCATAAATAATGGATCACTGACCTTCTTCATTCGTTCTTCAATAGAATTTAAAGCACGAGATTTATCAACTTGTGTAAGGTAGAAATCACGCTCCCTCTTGGCAGCAGAAAGCTCCAAAGCTAGTTTCTGCTCACGAACTGCATGCCTTTGTGCTGCAAAATTTTTGTAAGGCATCAATTAAGATGTGAATAGAGACCGAAGAATGCAACATTACGCAATAAATTAAAAAATTACAGCATACCAATTTCATCAGTAACATCATCCCATTTGATTTTAGACAAGTACTTGACATTCCAAATGTCATAATAGAATGCTGACCTTTTCCTTCCACCTATACAAACAGAAATTCAACAGTAAAGTCAATAACCGCTCAAGGTCACTGGAAATACAAGAAAAGCAGAAGTTGAAAGCTGAATCTGAAGAATACAAACAAGGATGTCACCATGTTATATTGTTATGACACAAATGGCATAATGCAGCAAAACCATGTTAGTATACAGAAGCCAGATTTTTGGCTAGTATCAGAATAACTGGTGTTTCTCCTAAAAAATGTGTAACAAGCACAATAACTAGTCAACTCAAAAAAAAATAGAAACATTTTTCAAACTTGCTGCAAGATGCTATGATGGTACCCTATGGACCAAATAAAAGCAAACAGATATAAATAGCCTGATGTCTTGATAAAATTCCTTAAAACTAGAAAAGAATTAAGAAAAGAAAGGCATTGCCAAGAAAGTATGTTACTTTACCTATTTGTTGACCATTTAACATATTTGCGACTCTCTTGGCAACACTCTTTTTTGTAAACTCAACCCACCTACGGATATAGATGATAGTTTAATTACTTTCAGTAAAAATGTCATAACCTTGCGGATGCAAGATGCAGAATTCATCATTGTAATGAAGGCTAAATAACAGATAATCTGATTCAATTCACAGAAACCTCAATATAAGCATACCCTTCTGAAAATGCTTGCCCTCGGAACCCACCTGCCCGTTTCCGATTCATTTGAGCAGCAGCAGCTGTAGGCAAGACAAATTAGAATAGACAACCAAGCTGAGGAGGAGGGGAAAAATACATAGTGAAGCATTTAACCAGTGTCTCCGAAGATGTTGATCAAATGAAAAGTAGTGAAGATATAAGAGCGTAAACAAGGAACTCAACAAACCTTCAGGTACAAGATATATTCTCTGAATTTCTCCAAACTGAGAAAGAACCTGACGAAGTTTGACGTGGTCCATACGAGGCGGTATTCTACTAATGTGACAAACTCCACGCTTTTCTGTCTTCACAGCTTCTTTAAGAGACTTTTTCTTCTTTTTAACTTTTCGCACTTCTATTTTAGCTTCATCTCCCTTCTGATCTTTTCTCTGTGCTGGACTTGTTTCCTCAATTTCCAAATCTTTGTCACCCATCTAATGAAGACGATACTACTGAAAGAGAAAACCAGTTCCGGGTAACGGACAAATCTTCTGCTATAGCTGAATTTGTCCGCTAAATATACAAGAATAATTTCCCACGTATTTTAGCAAACATAAAATTAGGAAAAGTATATCCCAAGGACAGTTGAAAGAGATTGAACCATTTTCACATATGAATATTAGGATTCACCAAATACTCTGCCGATTGGAAGAACAACATAAACTACAGAATCTCAACAATAATAGGAAAGTCACGCATATTGTAAGTTGTTTTATTACTAACTACTATTTAAAAAAGAAAACAAGTTGCTTTCGTTCATTCGAAAGCATTTTACAACAGTTCAGTGTCGAGAAGCTTTATCTAAATTGAGACATCACGGGATTTTTTCAATCTTAAATTTAGGCATTATAGAAAAAATACAAGCTGAAAAAAAGAAAGAAAGAAAGAAAGAAAGAAAGAAAAAACAATAATAAAAGGAGTTGCGAAATAACCATGGTGATGGAGAACTATCATATATTTTAAAAGGACCAGTTAATCTCAGAAGAAACTTTGTATATATGTGTTTATATCTTGAAGAACTATCATATATTTTAAAAGGACCCCCAATCATATATGCTGGATTAGGTAAGTTGGTCGTTGTGCTCATTTAGCTCTCGTTGTGAGTGCACGCCCAAGATGGAATTTCAGTAACAATACTTTGTATTTTTTTTTGTGTGTGTGTGGAAAACCTACTTCTTTAAAAATTATAAGCCAGCATAGTTTTATTTATTTTTTTACTTTTTTTTAAATTCTTTAGTCCCCGTTCCCACCCTATTGTTTGATTAAATCCCTCACCATAAAGCCCCTAATTTCAAAACTTATTCTTCAGTCTCCCCATTAACCATTAACCAAAGAAAAAAACTCTCATTCTAATTTCTAAACCCATTTTTTTGTACTTCGCTGGTCATAATCATCAATTTTTTAGAGAGTTGCATGCGGAACTTTGTTGTGGTTAATTAGCGTACTAAATATAGTGGTGCCTCCGCTGCGCTCAAATTCTTGGTCCGACTCTAGTTACCAGAGATGTCAATTATCAAACTGACTTAAACCTCAGACTAAAACCAAGGGTTCGAAAAATTTTCTTCTTTCTTTCCAGTATTTTGATTATGATTATTTTTTAGTATTCTATTTTACGCGTCATAGTATTCTATTTTACGTCACAGCAATTAGAATTGAGAATCGAATATCTTAGATCAAAGAAGGGTCTAGCTGTTGGAATACTGTTTGAATAATGGTATCCATTGCTATTTGAGTCCTTGTTGTTAGTAAAATTGGTGAATTAAGCGAAGGTACGGAAAGAGAGGGATTCGAACCCTCGGTAAACAAAAGCCTACATAGCTGGATATTAAAAGAAAAACTGGATATTTAGAAGGATTTATGAGCTGATATCAAACTATCTATAAAAATTCAATCCAAAGAACTGAACAAAAAGTAGAATGATAAAGAATCACCGTCACGAGCACTAGCACTAGCACATTAAAAGCAAAAAATCATAAACAGCACCGAAAAATCGAGAGGTTTGGCTATAACCTATATACATGGAAGTTAGAGCAAAAACAAAGAATTAAAAATCAGTAAAGAGAGAAAAGAGAACGTACAAATGAATTTCTCCGGTGAGGGAATGGCAGAGAGTAACTTGCACAGCCGGAGAGGAGCAGCAACTTCGCGGTCAGTCGAAATGGTGTGATGGGAACTCTCTGGAATAGGCCTTTCAATTAAAACTCGCAATACTAAGTATTAACCTGAAGAACAAGAACTAATTTGGGCTTCTATGAGTTTGAATTTAAAGGGCCGCGACTCGCCCAACAACAAGGCCCAATACGGCTCTAACAAAGAAAGAGACGAGAAGAGAAATTTCAGACGAATAGCATAGAGACGGACGAGAGTATCAGATTTGTATTTATGAAAACCACATTTAAATCACAAATGCGTTCAATTATTTTTAAAATATTTTGTATATAAAATAAAATTAGCGATGAATAATTTTCTGCTGAGACTGTTGCTAATATTTAATAAATTTTATCGAAGGTGCCTAAATTTAGCGATAAATTTTATTTTAAGCAGCAAATCGCAGCTAATAGTTCATTACTTGGCAAATAGTTTGTTGCTAATATACATCTCTGTTTTTCCCAAATAGAGAAACAAACATCTTGATCAACAAACGCGAAGAAATATATTACGAGAAGTTAAAAGTCCCACTTTGAAGTATATTTTAAACAATTGCATTGCACGTGATTTAAGCTTCATTTGTTTTTTATTAAAATCAAAGCATATAAATCTGAACACACATATGAATATTAAGAGATTGTATTAAAATCAAATACTAAATAATTAACACTTCCTTTTCTCAACATCAAAATGTAAAAGGAAGTTCAAATTAAATACTAGTGAGTCTTGGTGTTTATACATCCTCTAAGCATTAGGTAGTCGAGAAAAAGTGTGACTAGCAGGGTGCGAGCAGATCCCATTACCTCCGTAACAATGTCAATTAATCTATATATCTGCTCGACTCAGGTACATGAGCAAATGGGCCAAATTATGGAATAACAGGAAAAAACATTCTAGGGCACAAAGGAACCCAATGGTTCAGGCAATATAGCTGCTGCATGGCCTCAAATCTTTAGTCTATGGTCTTCCAGCTCCCGTACCAAACCTCTGTCTCAGATTATTGTAGGTACGAGTGACTAGTTGCAGTCTCGGATCATCAGCTGGTATCTCCCGAACCTGAGATGCACATAAATTTACTAAAAATTATGACCACATACATCAGAAGGAAAAATGCTGTATTTGCAGATGCATCTTGGCTGGAGAAGTTATTATTCCTGAATGTTGGACCAGAACTTGCAGGTTTTGCACCCCTATACATCAACCTTTCGACAAAATCAAATAGCAAGAATGCAAGTACATGCAGTTTACTGCTGCTCCGGACAAACCATAAGACATGATTATACTTGGGGATGAATCCTTATCGGTCATCAGGTAGACTTGGTTGGACAAGATACTCTGGAAGTTTGGGTCAATTGCATGTAAGGCCAGCGTATACCCCACCCTCCCCAGACCCCACTTTTGGGATCACACTAGGTATAGTGTTGTTGTTGCAGGAGCAGCCAAGAACTTTTTCTATAGCACTAAGAGCTGCTTGCAATCTACAAATCTTAGCATTATCTAATAATTTCCCTTCCCTTGTGTGATGGAAGAACCAAAGGATCTGTCAGCAAGTAAAGAAAACTCACCTTCAAGCCATCATGATATGCTTGAACAGCAGGAAATGTTGGTGTAATTTTGCGAGCTTGCATCATGTCCCATATCAGATTAGCAGTAGTATATCCACCAGTCTGCAAAGATTAAAGACAATATCAAATAACTCAACATTATGCGATGATAGAAGAGAAATGTAAGAGAAAGCTAAAGGCTAAAAGTTTCTCCTTTTCTGCTTTCTCACCTTTTCACCCGCAGCAACAAGAAGGAGATCACTTCCCATTTTAGGACTCAGGAAGAAGTTCCTGGAGTTCATATTTACCTGCACAAGTGAGAAACTTTATCAAATGGAATCCACTCTTAACATAATGTGAAATCACCATAACATAGTCAAACCCACCATACCAGTGTATCTTGAGCGAGTTGCATCCCTTCAGGAGTGTAACCAACCATTGCTCCCTCAACAAGTGTCTACAGCCAAATAAAAGTTGAGAAATGGGAATCAGCTTGGAGAAATTTCCTACTCAACTACTTTAATTACTTCTATCAGCTCATTTATATTGGCATCATGGCAGAAAATCCACTAAAGAGACCATGCAGGAGTTCTTTATCCAAAAAAAAAAAAAAAAGACCATGCATGAGTTAAGATGACAGCTGCAGGAAGATAGACTAGAGTACAAAGTCCTTTATACAGCAGTGTTACGTTGTGATGGAAGGCCAACTTTCTGGGGCAAGACTAAATTGCAGCTTAAATGTATTTTGGAACTAACCACATATAATTCAATCATTGGTGGTTTTCCCGAACTCATATAGTCCTCAAAAACTTTCCGACCACGTTGTAGGTCCCCAGAATGAAGATAACACCTGCACAAACACAGAATCAAACACACGGAGTCGAATCAAAAGAAATGAAGTATAGAGCATAGACTATGAAAACTTCTCTAACCATTTTCCAACCAATCAAAGATAGACTAGAACTATAGCTGAGACTTCCTCATTCACATGCAAGACTTGAAATACCATTGATTTTGGTAAGTTTTCAGTTACTTGTTTCTTGGATTACGCATCCAGATTCCCAGAGTACATGGAATGCATAACAGACTTGTAATAATGCTTGTTAGAATGTATTTTAAACCAATAACACAAGGAACATCTAATGAACATAGTTTAATGGCTCACACTCAACTGGAGATCCCAAAATAACAGTACAAGGAGTTATGATAAAAGTTTCAGGTTCGACAGTAGCTTAATGCTATGTTCTAGAAGTAAAACACAGATTACATATTTAAATGACATAAAGCAAGCGACACTGGGAAGCAAAGACAGCACAACTGGCGATGTTATTCCAGTAAAAAGAAAGAATAAATTCACAGATGAAGCAAAATGCAAAATAAAGTAAAATATAACTTGGCGTGAAATTATAGACTGCCTTGAAGCCAAGCCAATAGGTCCAATGCTTCCAAGTATACTAATGCTTGTTGCTTAGTTAACAGGCTCATACATGTGGCCCAACTCTCTTCATAGGAATTCAAAAGATAAACACAAATCCAAAGCAAACTCTAAATCAAACATTTCAGGAAGATGAAAAGTAGACTTACTCCTTAACAAATGGGAAGAAGATATACTCAGATGGTCAGACCAAGTGCAATCAACGGATAGAATATAACAAAAAGGCATGAAAATGAAAGGCCAAACTTGGACACTAGAAGGAACTAAGGGAGGAGAGTTTTGTTTGATCACGTATTGCCAAAAGTTGTTAGGGTGGTTATTTAAGAACTTATGCTAAAAAGAAAGGTTGCAGGAAGAAAACAAATGGTTAGGGATATCTCCTAGTAGCATCATCCTGATGCTCTTTAATGATATCATTTTGCTTCTTCCAAAAAAGCAATGGCGAGGGATAAATCTATTTCACTCATCTGCTTAGATATAAAACTGGAGGCTAAATGAGCTTTTTGCAATCATTCCTAGAGATAGTGGAATAGGGGATCAAACAACAGGAGAGGGGGGATGTCAAACTAAAGTAAATCAATTAAGCCACCACTCGCTTCCCATATACCAACACGTGTTTCTTAACACCTCTTTACCATTCATCAAGAGCTGCTTTCTACATCATTATCCATTCATATAGGTGTTTACACTTACCTAGAGATATTGAAAGAGGAAAAGGAGATATTACAGATTAAAAGTTAGTCTTTTCATCTTGATTTGCTTGAAGGTCTTAGATAAAAGCTCACTGTCCAAGGAGATTTCCGGCGAGCCATTTCATTGCAAAGGATTTCTAAATAGTACTGCTAGTTCGCAGAGTTTGCTCTATTTGTGGAAATAAAATATGTGCTTTTATAGAAGACCACAGGTTACATTCAAATTTCAGTTGAACAACACCAACAAAGTCATAACATATGAAGCTTATGCGTACCTTGAAGGAAACTAAAAAAGCTTTAAAATTATCATCACCGTGCCTGATAAGACTATAACCACCCTGTCTCATCCAATGTCAACCAACTCTGACAAACCTCATGGAGATATTACATTATGTATGACTTCATAATTTAATGCTGCAATTTCAAGTTGTTTAAAAACTTTCTAGAGTTCTAATCTCTCCTCTATATGGACTGTGATGTTTATAATACTCTAAACCCTTTTAACCAACTTATAGAGTAAGCAGTTGAAAGGAGGATCTAGTACAATACCTCATGGTTTGCATCAAAATGAACACATCAGGTGTTTTACCATCCTTGCTAAGCATCTCAAGAAGTGCATCAATAGACTGCGATAAAGAAGAAACATAAGATCAAACAGAGAATTACCAAATTATTCAGGTTGGCCGTGTTCCCTTTTTTGATCAGGTAAATTTTGTTTTACTAATAAAGCACCAAGAATGTACATAAGCAATACATGACTAAGCATCCTACGAACCAGACAAAGCTACATATTCCCACCCAACAGATGCAAGAAATCCAAGTATGTCCATACTCTCTATTGTACTACTATGATGCAAACATTTGTTTTTTCACTCTAGGTATGTGACTTCTATTACCTTCAAAACATGCACTATTTCTTTTTCACCATATGGTCCCGAATATACAAATGGGAATAGTCTTTCATGTTTGTTTCATATTTCTTGAGACTCTTTGGCTTTGCTAGCTTTCCAGTAAACATGTGATCTTCTGAGGCATGACCCAAGAAACACCAGCAATGTTTAGAATGAGCTCCCAACATTGTTTAGAAAAGCTGCAGTGAAGTAGTAAATGCTCCACAATTTCATGATCTTTTTTCACATAGATAACACCTGTTGCGTAAAGAAAAACCCCTTCTTTGCATATTGTTGAGTTAAAACATGCCTCCTTGCTGCTTCCAACCAAAGCAGGCTGCCTTAACTGGAGAAGATCATCTTCCAAGGCCATTTTGGTATACACTATGGCCAACCTGTTGAAGTAACAGACTGTAGAAATTTTAACTGAAAATATATTATCCTTGCTGCTGACCCAAATCACCTCTTTATTCTGATCATTGTCACTGATTCCAACATCCAAAGCAACTGACAAATTTTCCAGTTCCCAATCATTTAGATTTTCTTGAAGACTATGAGCCTGTTCGGATGGGCTTATACCTTATGGCTTATAAGCAAAAAGTCATAAGGTAGGATTTCTAACTTATGGATTTTAACTTAGTTTTGTTATTTTAGCTTAAAAACAAGTGCTTTTAAGCACTTCTAAAATTTTACCCAAACATTACATAACGGCTTAAAAGCACCTAAAATAAGCCCAATCCAAACACTCTATAAGTCACCCTTAACTTGAAAAGAATTCTAAAATGTACATATCTTTTTCAGAGAACATCTGAACAGGTATGGAAATCTGATCATTAGGCTTTCATCTACAATCCAAGAATCTATCCAAAATTTTATCTTGGCCCTATTTCCCACATATAGGTTGGCCATGTTTCATAGATAAACTCAAAAGGAGACAGAAGGAGGCACTTAAAGCAACAAAGCTTAATGGAGTTATTTAGCCACTGACAACAATGATAGACCAACTTATCAGGTACTGCTATCTTCTTTTCACAAAAGAAACTCATAAGCACCAACTTGCACCCCTAACAATCATCCTTTGTTTAAAAACACATCCTTTATTCTCAGCGGATACAAAAGCACCAGAGGATTTCTTCCTATATGTTCAAGCCTAGTAGGAGTTACCCGATACCTGTGTTGGTGGGAGGTAGCAGGTCCCCAGTGGAATTAGTCGAGGTGCACAAGGTGGACCGAACACCACGGTTATCCAAAACAAAACACTGCCTTTACCAAAAATAATGGTAGGGAAATGCAATATCAAGTACCATAAGGAGGCTCCAGCACATAATATTACTCATGGCTTACACTCCCAAGGCGTAGAAAGGGAAACTGTCACTTTTGTAAGGATCCTGATGTAACTCACAGCACAACCTTTGTGATTTTTTTGTTTCAATAAAATGTTTGTTTGCTTGTCAAAGAAAAAAAGACTTCGGAAAAATTGATGACCAAAATCTTCAATGACTTTACTGCAGTAAGAGACAACAGTACATTCAGCCTTGATCTGATCTCTAACAAGACTGACTTTGCTTATATTACAGATTTAAGATCCACTGATTTCATTAAAACTTAAATGTGCACGACAATATTCTAAGGTTTTCTTTTATCAACAAAAATTTCCATTGCGACACCATACAAAGGTTTTCTTCAAAAGATTGAATTCAATTTTCAAGGCTTATTTCATTTCTCTTTTACCACATAGAAAGCATCTCTGAAAAAGGACTTCCAATATAAAGATTAGACCAAACAAATTCCAAAGTGGACCTTTTAATAAACGAATTATATGCTTGAATGTATTAAATTTACTATGCATTCAAATAATTAGACAATATTAGGTCTATCTTATCTGTTCTCAGATTATAAGACAGTTACTTAAGGTACTTATTGAATCCGAGGCCTATAACGTGTTGAATTGGAAAGTCTAAAATTAGACGAATGCCAAGTGTATGGCAGGATAATTTACAGGAAAAAATAACAGAAGGATTTGGGCCATATCTATAAAAGCAAAACTGAATCACATCTAGTGATCTTGTTACCTCCACATTTTTTAGGTCTGCACAGGCATGAAATGCAACATGATAAACTGTGAATTCCCTATTTAAAAATCCACCGCGTCGAAAAATATACTCAGCAGTTGGGATATTGTAAAGTTCTTCTTCAGACATGCCCATCATGGATCTTACAGGAACGTCACTGGGTGCTTCAACTGCTGACCAACCCTTGGACTGCTCAACTAGCTCAATAATCTACTCCAAGAAATAACAAAATCAAATAAGTTAAAATACTATAAAAATGGAAAACTTATAAAAGCACTAGTTTCTCACCTTGGAAGCTACATCATCCGTGACAGGTTCCTTATTCTTGTGAGCAGCTATAAGTCCAGCATAGCAGAATTTATTCAGACCAAGACCAGCAGCAGTCATGTCCCTAACAATTGCATACCTGCAATTTTGGAAAGACAGCCAATCAGATGCCAGAGTAAACAAAGATTATGAATCCAGCAGAAAATAAATCACATAACATCATGTTTCAGAAAGATTGGATGAAATATGACACTCAAATATCAACAATGAGGGCAGAGGAGTTTTGACTGCAGGAAACTTTAAAGCTCTACATCCAGTAGCTTCCCGGAGCATATTAATCAAAGATATTTTTATTTTTTTTATTAATCAAATATCAATTCACTGAATAAGAAGATGTTCTTCAGTGAAATGAACTCTAATTATATCATGGTGTTATATCTGGCGAATTACTAAAGAATTTGCTGCATTCCAGATGATCCACTGCATGAAGAATCTAATCATGCAACTAACTAAACAGACATCAGCATATGCGTTCACATGTACGCACGACCAAATGTGTATTAGCAATAGATGCAGTTCCAACCATTAAGCAACTTTCTTACACTCTGTCTACCCGACCAGCAGCTGCACATGCATTGAGGAGACAGATATAGGTTTGTCCAGTAGGCTTGACTTCAAATCTCTTCATTTCTTCCAAGAGCTACTTTCAAAGAAGAAAAACAACATTAATTATTTCAATGAATCATATTATTGTTGATACTTTCAGAATAATGAAGCAGGATGACACTGCAAGACAGAGTAAAGATACACACCCTTACTGCTTGTTCAGAATTTTTGCATTTTCCACAGGTAGATATCAAGAAATTATACAAGGCAACCTGTGATATTGGCAGGGAAAAAACAATCCTTGTTGTTAGTATAATTTTAAAGCTGGGTATAACTTACATAAAAATCAACTATCACAAATTGTGGCTCTATACAAATATTAAAAGTGAGTAATACAACAGATACTAGGGCCTACCAAATACCGGAGGCTGAAAAATATTTAATATATGCTAGCAACAAAGAAGGGTTAGCAAGCATAGGAAGGAGACATACATCAGGGACCAAGCCCATAGCTTTCATTTCGTCACGGAAAAAGAAAGCATCTTGCAAGCGAGCACCTTTCATGGTCCCAATAAGAAGTGAATGAAATGTATCTCTCTCTGGCTTTACTCCATCCAGCATCATGTCATCATAAACATCCCTCAACAAGTAATGCCTAATTCATATCATACACAGAACGGGCATAATGAAATTAATCGAGTCACATGTAAGTTAACCATAATTCAAATCAATCATGTACGCCTTAATCTCAAATCAATTGGAGTAATCGCGAAAATTACCTTCGCTGAGCAGTAAGAGAGCTAATAACTGTACTGTATTCAGCCTCATTGTTGGCATAGTTTCTCTTGGCATACTCTTCCGGTGTGGCCGCGAAGTATCGACGCCCTATAGTTCGAACAAATAGATTTTTGGGGCCTGAAAAAAAAAATCAACAATGCCTCAATCAAATGGTGATGGAACAGTTACAGTAGTATATGAGAAAGAAGATTGAGATCGAGCAGTAACCAGAGAGGGTTCTGAGGAGCTTCATGGCTGCAGCATCAACTGAGAACTATGACTATTGCCTATTGGAGGAAGTGCGCGCCTCAAAAAACCCTGGGCCTCGAGGTTTTGGAGCAAAGATGCCTACGTGGCAGAGGTGAGTTGATGATTTGGGCAGGTTAACTTCGGGTCATAGCTACACAGCCCGAATGGTCCGTTTCTGAACCGCTTATTAATATATGGAATTTTACTAGTCTTACCCTTGACCCACCGGATATATAGATTTATTTAACATTTTTCTATATTGTGTGGACTATCAATTCATTTTTCTATGACTACGCACTACAATTGTGTATTTATTTTTAAGATTGTATATTACTTTCCTCGTCCTGTATTATTTATCCATGTTTTTTATATATTTTTATTAAGAAATATAAATAAAAAGAGTATTTTAATAATTTATTTTCTAGTTTTTCTAATACACTCTAGTTATGTATTTTATTCATCAATTTCAAAATAACAAAATAATAATATTTTAAAAATCAAAAAACAAATTGTTAAAATTTTTAAAATTAATTAATTTTAAATATAGAGTAAGAAAATTTTAATTAATTCTATTTTAATTTTGTAAATTGACAAGTAATTTAAGATAGATATGTTTAGTAATGTTATTAGTATTATAGGACTAAAGAAATGCTAATGATTACTCTCCGTTTATTTTTATTAATTCGTTTTGAATTTTATATGCTTTTTAAAGAATAATTATTATAATATTTATATTTAGGTATTACGATATAATTTGGAGAATAATTATTAATAATGACGATAAAATATACAAAAATATGTTTTCCCGTAAATAAGTCTGCCGTGTTAATATGAGTATGTTTTCTCTAAAAGTAAGGGTTTATATTTAGGTATTACGATATAATTTAGAGAATAAATTATTAATATTGACGGTAAAATATACAAAAATATGTTTTCCCGTAAAGTAAGTCTGCCGTGTTAATATGAGTATGTTTTTCTCTAAAAGTAAGGGTAAAATTAAAATAGATATACATGAGCCGAGTTAATTTATGCAAGTGAATTAGTTTAGATTCAAATACAGTATGTAGTGTGCTTATACTTCTTCTTGATGAATTAGTTTCTTAAATATATACGGAACAATAAAAGTTTGATTTTTTGATGTTAATATTAATACTTAATTGCTAATTCGGTTTATTTGATATGAGCTATAAAAATTTAATTTCTTGATATCGGTTAATATTAATATTAAATTTTTTAAACCTAGCAAATAAATAATAAAAATTGAGCGATATTCCTTTCATCTCAAAATACTTATCATATTTATTATTTGCTAAATTTTTCCTCATTATGAAAAAAAAGGTAGTGGATTAAAGATTTGACGAAATTATTGCACTTAGATTCATAAATTATTTGGACCATATCTTACAAAAAAACGTAGTGGATTAATTTATCCTCATTATAAGTTTTATCGAATTTAAATTCATAGAATTATTTGAACTATATCTTAGATCCAAGGTAAGTTAATTCAAAAAATAAATAAATTATATTATAGGTTAACATGATTGAATTAATTATTTAAGTTCAACAACTATGATTTTAATAAAAATCTAATTTTATTAGCTAGTTCATTTAATCAAGCTACTGTCCGAGAGGTTATGTGTCAAGTGGACGTGACACGTTAAGTCAACTAAAAAAGTCAATAGGGTCATATTATTATATCAAAATGATATTGCATGGCTAATCAAATCAAAAATCAATGAAAATGTATCGCATATACAAATGACATATTCTGATCAATCAAATATGGTCATATCATTTTAATCTGATCGGTCAAAAAAGAGTTCGTCTCATATTATTACTCTTCCACCCAACTACTGCTCTACTGCAGTGAAGATGAAGTCGCAACAGTCTGATCATAACTTTACTGCTCTATTACGATTCAAATATTGTTTTATTACCATTAATTATACTAATACATTAAATGTTTTTTCGTTAATGTCTATTGATAATCTAACCGTTCGTCATATGTTACATGCTAGCTAGCTAGTTTTTGCTACTGCTGTCTTTTAAGTATGGTGGATCCTGATAATAAAGTCTTGTGAAAATTGGGAATGTGAAACACCTGCAGAACATTATGCATGTTTCAGGCTTCAGAAACTTATCTCACATTCTGGCTCTGGCTGGTTGCTCAATTCAAAAGAAAAATTGATTTGTGAAAATTTTAGACAGATGGGTCTTAAATGAATTTAAGATAGAGAATGGGCAAATAATTACTCAAATCAACAAATTTGAACATTGCAAAATGTTGGTACTGCACTGATAATTATTATTAGTGGTCCTATGTTGGATAGAATGCACTGTATATCTATCATAAAAATATATATCTAGTAAAATATATCTAGGATCATCTATCCAGTCCCTATATACACATAATTTAAGATATAGATTATTACTATCACAATTTAAAGAACAAGCCCTTGTACAACTATCGGAATACAACTACTTACGATTATTATATCTCAGCTCACAGGCAACCCGCGTTGATCTCGATCCAACTGAAAAATACCCAAGTACCGTAAGCCATGAACCAACAACTCTTCATGCTTTTTTCCTTGGATAGAGGCCCCTGCTTGCAGTTTAGATGCCACCCCTGCTTGCTTATTTTGCAATTATCACAAGAATGCTGTCCGTCTGTACATTAACACGGCCTGCCCAACAGCAGCTCCATAAGGACAGAGCACCAAATTTCCAGTCTCGCTCAATTTAGTAGCTGGCAACCTAATCCGCCAAAGGGACCGGCTGGCCACCATGTAGCGCGCACTTGAAGCCTCAGTGGTGCCAATGGGGCGAACAACCACCATGCCACTTAGTGCTAAGGTAGTCATAATATGTCATAATGTCTCCAAACATAAATACTCAGCATTTAACAGAGGCATGACATTTCATAATATACATCTACACTTAGCACATTAGTGACTTGAGGAGTGGTGCCTATCCTAGGGTATAATCCCCTGACGCGGAGCCCTCCACTGAAAAACATGATAGTTTCCACTGCATCCAAAATAGGATATTCAAGAATATCTGTTCTGACATCGGCAAAAAGTTCCCGCTGCAGCAACCTCAAAGGCACATCATCAGTCCTATAGATGCCACAAACCTATGTTCCCAACTGAATCTGATCGAGCTGTGATGATGCTACTGCAAGAGCAGAGAAAGCAAACAAGGTCTCTGTTGCTCCATTTCACATTGTTCCCCTGTCTGGGGATTCAATAACCTCCAATGGAAGCATAATAACAGGGACCAAGAAGGCATAACCTTCTCAAGGTAATGCAATAATAATTTCTCATGCTCTTCAAGCCATATCATCCTCCTCAATCCGTTGCAAAAGCTCCTCATACACCTTCAAGGATTTGGCAGTGAACCTTTCCATGGCCTCAAAAATATGTCTCAGACCAACCTGAAGGCTACTATTTTTGCTTGTGTCACTCTGGTAAACGACGTGCCTATTTAATGAGAGACCACTTTCATCCCCAGAAACGAGCACTATTCTTTTGCATAGTGCATGAATCCCCTTTTGTATCTTCTGGTCCTCCCTCTCCAGGTTCTTCACTTTTCTCTCCATATCCTTGTTCACCATCATCCTCTGCCGCATTTCATGTTTATCTCGCTCCCAGAGCTGAAGGACATTCGATGCAAAATCTCGCATACAGTCAATAACCTCTTTCTCAGAAACTCCTTCAAGGGTTTGTGACCACTGATTACAAATGACAAAAATTGGGGGAGCACCAATCCTGCCCGGGGAAAAGGGAACTCTTCCATCGGGTGTTTCTTCAGGCACATACAGAAGACATTTCATGAGCCAAGTGTTTAGAGCTCTCACATAGCCCTTCTGTGCAGTCACCCAGCAAGAGAATCTCAATGTCCAGTTCAAAAGATCATGTTCAAGCTGCAGAGTGGCTTCAAGATGAGCATCACCCAAGTGTTTGTGAGATGCAATGGCATCTAATCTTTTGGCTTCTCCAATAGCCTGGCATTGGTTACGATGACACTCAAGCATGCCTTTCCACATTTTACTTAACCTGCATAGATCCACATAAGAGAAACTTACATTAGATAACTATTTGTCCAGAGAAGAGATAAAAGTTCAGCGGCAAAATCTGAAACCGCTCCAATGGTACTAGGACTAGGCATTATATATCAAGAAAAATCCCAAAAAGCATCTCATAGGAGATCCCCCAGCTGAATCCGACTGATGCATTTGCAACTCTAGATGTTGGGTTCAATTTTTAGCAAAAGCAAGAATCACCTTTGGGAGTATCACAAGCAGCTATACATTTAGATCCACCCTCGACTTTCTAATAAAGACGAACTATAATGTACATTTGTGAAGGCTAAATGTGTAGGTCATAGATTCCACATCCTAATAAATAAGCCATCTCTTTTCAATAAAGAGAGTTAATACTTTAATTAAAGCTGGGAGCACAAAAAACCTCGTATATACAAGTGGTACACCGAAAAGAGAGAACATACAAAAAAGATAGTATTCTCTATGAAAGACAATCTTCTATAACAATTGGAACTCATGTCTGCACCAAAAAAAATACCAGGGATTAAAAGGATGCTTCTCAGATGTAATATTCACTACCCCTCAAAACTAGGATAAACAAGCCAATATGAATTGCAAGAAGAACAGTTTTAGGCAGTTACGTTATGGTCATGAAAAAGTTTTAGGCAGTTACCAAAGTAGCACACTTAATACAAAGTACTTGACGAACACAAGAATTTTTAAAAGCCCACCGGTAGGATACATGAAACGAGGATTGGGACCAAATCAATTTCTTGAAATCATTCAGGGAGATCCCTATACAAGACTTTAGATGGTGCAATAGCGTGGAGGCATATAATGATGTCATTACAATAACCTTACAGAAATAGTAATCAAAATGTGGTAAACCAACAGTTTTTCTCTTCCATCTAGTGCATTTACAAAATCTAACGATAGGCAAACCAGACAGAGTTATTTCATACAAAACAGAAGGTATCCACTTCATCCAGAAGACACAGAAAAGAAAGGCATACCCCTGAATAAGTTCATTCAGTTGCGGCCATAACTCTTCATCTCTCATCTTGTTTATCTTCTCAGAGATCTTATCAACAACCTGAATCGCAATTCTAATTTTGGTGGAGAGACTTCTAACCAATTGCCTTGTCATGTCAACCTTGTGAGCCTCAGCACCCTTTTGATCTAATCGCTTCAGCTTTTCAGATTTCCTTTCATGAAGCACCCTTATCTTCTCCTCAGACTGCAAACAACCACAATAAGCAAGAAAAAGTATTATATGATAGGGAAACACACTGTCAATACTAGTTCTGCATATGTTAAAGGCACTATGAATTACACCTAGTACTACAGCAACCTTTGTCCGGAGGGGGATGGTGTGATCAAAGGGAACACATTTTTGCATTTCAATTGCAAGAAAGGGACAATAAGAATACTCAAAAGACTCTTTAAGGCCTGACAAAAGTGACAAGCAAGGTTATCCATGACAAACCAAAGGGGGGGCAATATTAGGTGTCTCCTATAAGAGAATCAAAGTTCCCAGAAAGAAGAAATACAAGCAACACTAGGCACAGAAGTTTGCATACCATTTCTGTTAAAATGAGACAAACATGACTATATATGAAGATTTAACATTAGCAAATAACGTAGAATAGTAACAAGTTCAGATGTATTGCATTTGCATCTCTGGATTATCACATATTTTTCGATTGCCCATAAAGTTCTAATGAACGGAATTCCAAGTACCAAATTAGCCACTTGATTATCACTTGCAAGACACACTAAGAGAAGTAATGAGACAATAACCACAGATGAGGAAGAAACCATTTTGAATACTCCAAATTACTCGAGCCACTCAGAGAGCCCAAAAAAAAAAAAAGACCCTCCAAAAGAAGCTGTCCAAAGTATATTTATAGCAGACAATGAAAGAAATAGTCAACCAACAAAACGAAAAAATACCTTAACCTCCTGATACAGTTTCTTCTCCCAGAGGTACAGCTTGTTTAACGTTGAAGAAAGGCTCCTGTACCTTGAATTAACATCTCCTTCAACATCTGAAGCAGCAGGATCAGCAATCTGAATCACATCACTCTTTGATGTAGAAGGTTTTGACGAAACTACGGATAATGAAGGGGTAATTGCATGCAACATCTTGGAAGAAACTGTCTCCACGAATTCCCAAGAAATAGAAGTTAAATTTTAACTGAAACAACCTCAAAAATCAAGTTACTACCATGTCCAGTATACTATGCCACAGCAAGACTTAGATTTATTCACAAACAATCCAGTATTTTCATCCGGAAATCTCTCGAGCACAATGATAATTCATTAGTGGAGAATAGCATAAAAAATCATAACTTGATATCTGAATGAAGTACCAAGATTTGTGGAAGGCATAAAAATTAAAACTTGAGATCAGAATTAAGTACCTTGATATGTGGCATGCTTACGGTTATGGGGAAGCTTTCCAACCTCCAGCATCTTAGCAAGCTCATTTCCTGATTCAGAAGCTTGCTCAAATTGAACCTGAATCTCTTTCACAACATCAGAGTCGTCCTTAAATGCACGAGAAGCTTTAACATTCCCCCCAGACTTATTCCTTTCCTCATCTACCACTTTCTTATCCACAATGTGCACCTCATACTCCACCTCCTGCTGCTGCTCATTCTCCACAGACCCACTTGTCCTCCCACCACGGTATAACGACTCTATATCATTTTGTTTCTCCCCCTCCTCCTCCTCTGCCACTGCTTTTGAATAGTTCCCTCCGCCTGCTTCGCCATCAATGAACTTCTGATGTCCGTGAACTTCCTTAACAGCCTCGTGCTCAAAATCCTCGTCTTCCAAATCAGGGATACCTTCTTCTTCCCTCACCTCTCTCGAGTCTCGGCTTGGCGTATATGGTGTAGGGTAATTATTACTCTCAAATGTCTCGAAAGGGTTCAGAAAATCCCAAGGTGAGCTCCTCGGTGGAGATGGCGGAGGGGGAGGCGGTTTCGAAGTGGACGGCGCTGACCCAGCTCCAGACGGCGCCGGCGGAGATGAAACACCGTACGGCCTTTGCATCGACGAGGAAAAAAACTCGCCACCGTAATTGGGATAATCTGGATAGTTGTTGTAAGAATTAGGGTTGTTAATATTGGGATAAGGATAAGGGTAATAGGAAGAAGACGCTTCACCCATACGAACAGTCTGGGGACTTATTGGTCGTTGTTGATAGGTCATCGAGGGCGTCGAATGTTTCCTCATGAAATTCATATGCATAAACCCACCACCACCACCACCAACTTGATATGGTGCTCCGAACCCACCACCTCCCTCACCGACTTGATATGGTGGTCCGAACCCACCACCGACTTGATATGGTGGTCCGAACCCACCACCCCCACCGACTTGATATATCAAGAAGAGAATTAATATTTCTCAAACTCTTTCNGATATGGTGTTCCGAATCCCCCACCGCCACCAACTTGGTATGGTGGTGCTCCGAACCCTAGGGTTTCGCGATCAGCATAAGTGAACTGACCATACTGATTACCATGGGTAGGGGTTTCCGTATGGTGATGCAAAGATTCTGAACCGGAATCTTCATCTTCCTCCGAATCAGAGTGGAAGTGAAGGTGTGAACCGGAACTAGAGTGAGAATCGTGACGGTGGTGAATTGCAGCAGCAGGTTTTTTTACTGGAGGAGTGGGGGAAGAGGAAGGTTCTGGAAGGTCACCTTTCCGATGAGCGGGGAGATTGAGAACCGGAGAAAGAGGACTGCCAGAGGAGGAAGTAGAAAGATCGAGATCATGTTCGAAAAACCGGTGAAGAGAACCGCCGACGGATTTCAAGGAGTGAAGATAAGCTACATGGGCTTCGGCAAAAGCGTAACGGTGGTGAATAGCTTCGTCTAAAAAGGCGCAACGTTCACGGCAGAGTGCCACCGCCGGCAAGTCATCGTGCTTAGAGGTTGCGCACCCCATAATTTTAAGAAAATGACTCATTCAGAAAAGGGGAATTAATGATCATAGGTGGTGAAATTAAAAAGAAATTAATAAAAAGGGGGATTACGGAAATAAAGAAAGAAGAAGGCATGGTGATGGAAGAGTGAGAGAATTAGTGGAGAAACAGAGAGGGATGGATGAACCAATGAAGGGTAAAGAGAAGGAACAAGTGCTGGAGGGACAAAGATGGAATCTTTGCCAGCAGAGATTTCGTCCGTTTGTAGAGAAAAATGGTTGCTCCGACGAAGCCCGGTGAATACTTTCTCAACAATTATGGGGAGAGATGAATAATAATGAGCTTATTTTACTTTAGGTGATAAAAAATATCATTTAGCATGCAATTTGAATTGTTAACCTACCCCATTTCTGTCTCATATAACGGAGGGGGTTAGAGATTAAAAGAAACCAAACGTAAGAGTTGTAAATTTGATTGGAACAAGAAATTAAAATAAATATTATTCTCCCCCTTGCTTTTTTAACTAGATATAAAATTTAAATAAACGACTTTTCAAATAATGATATTTAACCAAGCATAAAGAGTGCCTTTTGATATATTTATATTTATTGAAATAAAATTATCCTATAATATTTCATAAAATTAATTAATATTCGAAACACCAACATTTATGGAAAGAAGGTGTCATATTGGACTAGTATTACTTGTAATTTGGTTTGGCAAGTCATATTTCTAATTTATTTTGGTCAAAACTGTGGCACGAGTCTAATGTGGCAGGCACTTTTCTTGAAGGGAAAATGCATTTGAACAAGTATTCTTTATGTAGCTTTAGAAAACATATTGTTTGTAAATTTAGACGTAATAGAACATTCTCATTTACTAAAAAATGCACCAAACACGAAGATGAGTCCAAGTCAATCTAATTCCATATATCAAATGACCATTATATTCATATTTTTAAACCTTCACCCTCGAAATAGAAAAACGAATTGGTCAAAAATTTGATTGTCTTTTACTGTATATAAGTGTCGTCACTTAATATAAAATGTATAAAAAAAATACATGTCT
>JACEIK010000932.1:127709-202246 GCA_018107945.1 Datura stramonium
ATATACATTTAATTTATTTTTATTTTATTTTATTTTATTTAGTATGATGATGATATGAAAGGAGTTTAAATGAAGAAGCGGAGATTCATATAGCTGATCCCTAACTTGTTTGGGACCGAGGAGTAGTATTCCCGCAATACTTATCATAAAGGTTAAAGATATATAGTAATATAGAACAGATGTTAAACCCTGTGGTTCTGCGGGGCACTCAAACTCAAGAAAAAAAATGAACTAGTTGCCCAGTTTCATGTTTCCGATGGGTGCCTCTGTTTTCGGGGAACAAGGTAATCTCTACCCCCTCCTCTCTATTTGCATGATTTATATTGTTTACATCCAGCAGCTAGTACATCAATGTTCCAACATCTTTAATATCCTTGGAACGTTATCTATATTGTTTACATCCAGCAGCTAGTACATGTTACGTCGTTAGGTTCATTGGCCATGTGAACCGTTGCTTTTTTGACTTTTTGTGAAGTTGAAAATGATGGAAAGCTTATACCTATTTCTATATGTTATTTTGCTTTGATTTTTGGCGCAGGAGGAGGAACTGAATGGAAATGATATTGCGCGTGACAAAGTTGTGGTTTAACACTGTAATATAAAGAACATCCAAGAATAGTTGATGAGCAGAAGCCCACCATTCCACTGCAGTAAATTTCTTTGATTGTCTTGAGGTTGTTGGTAAGGGAGCAGTTTTTATTATTCACTAGATTGGAATTTCATTTGAATCAAAGTCGGTCATTTTCTTTCTTTACCTTCTTTACAATACATTAGGAACAAACTAGGAGAAAAAACAAGGAAGATTGGGAGTTACCAAAAGGAGCAAGACTCTGCTGATGTATGTATATTACTTGTACAACAACATAAACAAGTATACCTTTCAAAAGAAAATATCAGTTTGCTTCGATTGAGCCTTAAGGTCTTTCAACTTCTTAAGTATGTTGGTGAAATAATCCTGCAGATATTTCTCCAGTGAACTAACGTCTTTTGCATCCACACCGAGTAGGTTATATGTCTCAGCCATAGGAACTGAGAAGACAGTATCGCTTGTCAAAACCTGGAAATTGCCATCGTTAGCTTTGTCTTTTGCCATCTAACACTCCAGTATGGGTCTATTTTTCTTTTCTATTGCTTGCACACATATCAGAAAGCTGTTACAGACGAAAAAATGAAAAGAACCACACAGTCTTCACTAATAAAAAGACACGTAAATATGAGAATTTGAAAAGTATGGTCAAGTTAAATCAATCAAAACAAGCACCATACCTCGATGTGAAAGACTTTGTTAATTAAAAAATATCAAAATTTCTCAAACATCTTACCCAGACATTATTCTCTGTTACATATCAGGTAAACTGTCACCCAGAATCTGAACGATATACTAGGCAACGTTGATTCTTTTTTACTTATTCTGATGGAGATTTGTCAAACATGGAAACAAACTAACAAGCAAAAATTTTCATGGCAGCTAATTTCTAACGAATGATGCAGCAAAGGAATATAATCTGTATATAGTTATCTACTCAAAGGACACTTAATGATCACATTCTAAAATTTCATCCGTGCAGAGTCTCCTAAAAGAATAGGTTAATTTTTCGGGAAGAACATTCCAAACAATTAGAAGAAAGAAAGTGATCCAGTAGAAGAAAGAATATGATGTAGTAGATGTGACGAACAACCAGAACAAGATATTCTAGTGGCATCAGACTGCATTTAGTAATGAAGAAACACTCTTTAAACAAAGAAGAAGTACAAAATGTAAAGCTAGAAGAAGTTTCAACCTCTGAGAATGCCAATCTATCAGCAACATCACTCGTCCACTCAAACAACCGAGTCAGTTGGCGCGTAAATCGCAAAACTGAGACAGGCACTGTAGTCACATTGGCATCTTGGCCAGCAAGTCTCTCGCATAATGTTATCACCTGATTCAGTGAATACTTACTTGACAAGAAGATAACAGCAACCATCCAAACAGGAGAGAAGGGAGAGAATAATAGAGAGAGGAAAAGCGACAAAAAGCAGTACAAGAAATGAAAAAGAGCTTACTAGCCTTTGTAGGAAACTTAATTGCAGAATTATTAGTAGCAGTTTCACCATGGGAAACTGTATTGTGATTTCAAAGATGTGGATTGACCTTTTATCTCATTTTCTAATTTATATAGCAGATCTATAGTATCTTAGCAGCAATTGGATGGCCTAAAGAAAGTTAAAAAATGAACTTGGTTTTCTGGTAACAGTTCGGTATTAATAACATCTGGTTTAATTTACCCCAATTACAGAAACACAACATTGCGAAAGGTTACATCTTAAGTTGCCAAAGGAACTAATCGTAATACTTAAAATGGAAGTCCTTCTTTACCTCCTGGGTTGTCCATGCCCGAGGCCCCGCAAAAGTGAGAAGCTTCCCATTAATATTTTCATTGCGTAAAGCTATGAGTGTCAAGCGAGCAATATCCTGGAAGAAAACTAGCGAGTTAGAGGTCTTTCAGACACAGAATTTGTTTTAGAATTCAGATAATTNATTAATATTTTCATTGCGTAAAGCTATGAGTGTCAAGCGAGCAATATCCTGGAAGAAAACTAGCGTAGAATTATTTACCAATTACGTTAAATGGACTCAAAAGAAACTAAGCAAAAAGTTTACTTGGGTGTCCATGTATGCTATTCGAGTGGGAGCATCAGTTCCCCATACAGATTTCTCTTCTAATATAGGCACTGCATATTGACCAATAAGGCCCTGCAGAAATGAATTTTGAAGTACTAAGACAATGAATAATATGACTAAAGAACAATAGACATGGCCAAAGGAAATATCTATGAAAAACACCTTAACGGTTGGTTCAAAAACTAGTTGTAGGGGAAGCTGTGTCTTTTTTCCAACCGATAAGAGTTAATCAATAAGAACAAAAGGAGCACTCCATAATAAAGTTCATAGAGAGCAAACTTATGCCCACAGTACCCTGAGTCCTCTTAATCTCTTACTAAGATACATAGTAGTTCATAACTCAAACAAAGCTCTAAATTTTGTCGAAAATAAGAACATAATGTGACAAGCTTCTCTGCTTTTGCATTACAAAGTTCAAGTAGCAACATCTCAGTCTTTCAACTAGTATATTGATAGGCTTTTGACACTCTAAGGTGTTCATTTACAATGCCGTATTATATAAAACTGTGATTTACACATATCTTGAGCTTAAGAAATGCTTTCCTATTTTCAATGAGTTTACCAAAATATTTTAATGAATCGAACTTATTGAAATTCCTTTCAAGAGTTTTCAGATTCAATGATCTTTGTTTCAGCATTATGGTTAAAATTTACATATATTGGCATACTTTCACTATGCCAAATAAAATCATTAGAATATGGTACCTGCATGAAGCCACATAACCTAATTACAACGTGGTTCAGGCCTGAGCCCCGGAGAAACTTCTCTGTACAGTGTTTGATCTCCATCAGAGGAACTTCAGGATGCTTGTCGCAGTTGTGAATCGAGAAAAATATAAATTTTTGAATGCCCATGGCTTTCGCACATTGTATAAGAGCAACTTTTCCTTCCCAATCTACCTAAAATGAATGGCTGAAGTAAATAAGCTTGACAAGCCACCACAACAATAACGTAATCAAGGCAATCAAATAAATCATTCCAGTGAGAATCTTAAGAATAATTATCCCTCTTTCAGAGTAAGGATGCTTACAGTTTTTATAGGTTCCTCAGGACGTCCAGTAGCACAATCAATAACTGTATGGATTCCAACCAATGTTGCTGGAATTGTTTCAGGTTTGCTTAAATCAGCCTGTCCGTATATCAGTTTAACTTGATAATTTTCATCAAAAGAACAAAGGACAAGAATGGATCTTACAAATAGTCCTACTTACATTGACAACAGTGGCGCCCCAATCACGAAGAAAATCAGCAGGAGCAGGCCTAGGCCTTACAAGACATCTCACGTCGTAGCCCTCGTCCAATGCTCTCCTCACTATTTGCCTTCCCAATGTGCCCGTCGCCCCCACAACTAGTATACTAGTCGGCCTCACCGGCGTTCCCGGAGCTAAATTCACTGCCGCCGGAGCACTCTGAGCATTGCACACCACCTTAGGTAGCGAACAATGTTTGCCTACGCGACCAAAATTTGATCCAAGAAAATTAGTGGGTATTGTTGGAATCATACTTTCCTAATACCCCACAAGACTCCAATTACCTTTACTAGTGTTAACGGCATAATGGGTAGGGGAAAAAGACCAAAAACGCAAAAAGAAAATAGTGGGTGATGTTGAAATCATGTTTTTCTAATGCCCATAAGACTCCAATTATCTTTACTGGTGTAATTTTGTTAAACACCGCACAAAAGACTGTAATTACCTTTAGTAGTGCTGATGGGAGAATTGGAAGGGGAAAGGGCGGAATCGAACATGGTGCGCCATGAAAGGGAAGAGAGCTTGCGACAGGGAAGAGAAGTGGGATTAGTAGGGGTAGCGAGCTGAGCGTAGAGGGTGGAGGCCATTAGAGAGTGAGGAATGGAGATGGAGGTTGCCAACTGTATAAGAAAGTATAGATTGGGGAAGAAGAGGCCACGTCGTCGACTATCTTATTCATTGGTGATTAGATGGCAAAGAGGGTATGGTTCCCCGCTTTCCACCTCAGCTTTCGCCGCTTTAAACTTTAAAGGGACCCTTCATCCCAACTGAAATACTACTACTACTACTTTTTTTTTTGGGGGAAAATAGGTATTGTTTAAAATTTACTGACTCAAACTATTTTAGATTCATAATACATAATATTTTAATTTCTACTACGTCCATCCCAAAAGTAACAGTCCAATGATTGCATTATTGGACTTCAAAAATGATCTTTTCTATTTATCGTTAACATAACATTTGCAACACTTTAAAACTTGGATCCATTTCTTCTTTTCGTGTATGGATCAGTTCAGTTAAAAAAGGCAATGCAGCCTCAAACAGCTCATTCACGTGGATATCTAAATTATTTTTGTCCTCTTAATAGTTTTGTGTATATTTAAAACTAGACGACTGTGCCCATTTTTATTTTTTTTTAGTTAGTTTAGGGTCCTTACGTGGTACGAAAAATAAGCAATTAATATGAGATGGCATGCCAATTTGATGATAAGAGGATGTTTCTATGACTATGAGTATTGCATTCTAAGAGATAAAGCTATAGGTAGATGACTTTATAGGTAAGGAAAATTCAAAAATAACTTTAGTGAGTTGTTTTCATAACAGAGAGGAGTATTTAAGGAATTAACTTGTGATGAAGAAAGTAACTTTAGAAAGAAAGCAAAAAAGAACAAGAGAAATGGGCTTTTCTAAGAACATAGTATTACTAGTAATTTTAATTGAGGCTTTTGCATGAATTTGAGCTGGCCTGTGAGCACGTTAATATTAAGCAGTTGATATACATTTAGACTAACTAGCAATAACTGATTTAGTCGAAAGAAATGCAAGGGAAATGACTGAGGTAATATATACAACTTAATTTTTCTTCTTTTTAAAAAAAGATTATAAACATGACACGCCAACAACACGCTCTTCCTATATATTGAGCATTACCTCTCCTTTGGAGGAGTAATCAATATTCCAAGAGTCAATGCAGTATAAAGTTGTTTTTTTTCAACTTATCCTGCTCTCTGTGTATTTAAATGCATATAGTTTCAATGATGCAGTTGATTCTCTTGCCTAAAGACTGCATCATTGACTAGCAAAACTGGAGAACCAACGCTCTTAGTTTGCACTTGCCTTTATGTACAAATTTCTACTCCCCATCACTATCTTGGTATCAATCACTGGAAGCTAGTACTCAAAATGAGAACCTGCACCATCTGCAACAGTTCTTTGATCTGCGAAAGTCTCTTCCTTTTCTGGCTGTTCTGTTACAAAAGGTCTGCCAGAATATCTTCATTGAATTTCAAGTTCATTCTCCATATATTCTGTATCAGACCATTCTTGCTCTTCTTCACTAGCTTGACTATCAGTCACTTCAGCCATATCTCTCCTAGCACTATTAGTAGCAGAATCAGTATCCATTTCAGAGATGATCGAAGGAGTTCCAAATAAAGTTGCATATTCTCTAGCCTTGGCATCAGAATCTGCACAAATGCATGCTGATGGGTTTTCATGGAACTCTCCCCTTCCTGGTTTTACCTCCATTGGCTCACCCATGAAACCTATTTGAGACGTTCGAACTTGTGAGGCAAACTCTTCCCATGTCATGTTATTTCGATTAAGGAACAACTTATAAAGCTTCTTCGCATTTGGGCGAATAGTCGGTTTGTGATCAAAATATCTCCTGAAACGCGAAAAGGATTTTTAAGAAGTTTGCCCTTTCCTGGAGTAACAGACTAACAAATAAAGTAACATAGCGTTTGGTTAAAAAATATGGCAAAGCAAAACTTTTGAAGGGGATTATTTTATCAAGATTATTTTTCAAGACGGAAAACCATCTAATTTTTTTTTAAAATGAAGTCAGCTAACTGATTCAGGTCGAAAACATCAAGTAACTTACCTTCTTCCAGCGAGCATTCTTGCCATATTACCATTGTTGTTGGATACAAAAACATCACTCTCATCACAAACAATGAAGTCTAATGCAGCCATCCTAGAAGAGAAGGAAGAGAATGGTGCCAACTCCTCCTTGCTGGCAATTGTTTCTTTCGAATAAAAATTTGGAAATAGAGCCTTCAGAGGAGCCAATGTCTCCTCTCCACCGTAAATTTCTCCAGATGCCACATAAATGTGAACATCATTACCAAAACCAAGTGCTCTAAGCATAAGGCCAATTTCCTCAGGAGTGAGAGGGCATTTTCCATGCCTTCGTTCCTTATCCGGGTTTCTCGACTGCAAGTAACGCCAAAGAAGCAATACCACATTAACTATAAGTATGGGCAATGTATGGATTAATAGTTACTAAAATAGGTAGTGACTCACATGTAACGTCTTCCACCTCTTTCTTATTTTACCTAGTTCTTTCCTTTCCTTGTCTCCTCCGCCGTAATAGCATCCAGAGAATGCAAGCATATCTGGTTCAAACCTAGCACATGGTAAACAAGTTTCAGTAAGCATTTTTTAGTTGTATAATATTAACTTTGAGAAGTACACAATCTGCAGACTACAATGACAAGATCAACGTTCACATCCAAAAGGAATGTCACTGAGTTTGAAAATACATGCATAAACAACCAGTTTATCAGATTAGCAATATATGCGTCACCCAAAAAGGCTAGATCTTTTGCCTTCTTTCTTACAATAGAGCAGCTTGCTATTGTTGAAAAATAAAAATTCTTTTGAAAAACACATTCATGAACAAAGAAAAGAATATTTGTGTAAAACATATTTTGGACATAATTGTTAGTCAAATTACCTCAGGTGCAAGGCAACAAACTTGCTGCTTTTCATTCTTATCCTTTCAACCAATTTTCTGCCCATTTCAATTATGGGATCTGTAAACTTCAATGCATGATAATTGACTCTGCATCTCAGCTTCTGCATATCTGTAGCCAACCGATTGGAAAGCCTATAGTCAAATTTTGTTAGCTGAACGGCCTGCATCAGAACAAAGCAGAGAGCCAACAGAATGAGAATTTACATCCAAAAACAAACTAGTTAATCCATATATATTCAAAGGGCCAGTTGGGAACTCCAAAAAAGCAATGTGCAATAAATTACACAGCTACTCTATACAATAACACGTTGAATAACACCCCCCCTCCCGCCAAAAAAAAAAACCCTATTTGTTCTTCTACCAATGCCGATGGTGCATATTTCAGCTAAAAAAAACCTTTAAGTTCTTTGGATGATTCATGCTAAAAGTTGGCAGGCTGCGTACTTAAAACTACAGAGACATCGTAAGGAAGATATGCTTGACTTGCAAATTTTTTCCTGGAAATAAGGCGGAGCTTGTGTTGTATGGATAGTATATCTGTGTGTAACTTTCTGTACCTTGAACATTCAAATTTTTTTGAACTACTATGACTTGGTTGTGCATTAGAGCAATATGGATGGGGAAAATACTACATTTCGGCACGAGTTTCCGCATATATGTACAATGCAACAAGAGTACCAGAATATTAAGAACTTAGTGAATCATGTGATGTTCACAAATTTCATGTCATGGGATGATATCATGTTCTGATGCACCGGACAAGGCAAACATGCCCCATCAATTTATAAAGGACTTACATGCTTTTTCTTTAAAATAGGCATGATGCGAGTTTGATAACACTTGGCGTTGCACTTCCTTGGAACACGCGTTGTATATGGAATTATGACTTTATTTCCGATTCTTGGAAGATTCCTAATAATTTTGACATCTTTCGAGATTTGTGATATAAACCAGTCAACATCAAAAATCTCTGAGAAGTTACTGCACGAAAAGAGAATGATATAAGTTTCATGAATTGTAGTACACTATAACAAACAAAAAGATAGATCACAAAATGCCCCTGTGCACAAATTATTCCAAATAAAACCTTGAATCTTTCCAGTAGGATTTCTGGTCGAGTGTTGGAACTACAAGGACAGCATTCAAGATATGAGCTGCCACAACTGCATCTACAATCTGCGTCCAGCAAGAAAGTGATTTGAAATTCAAATTTGATTTAGCAATCTCTTAAAATGTAACTGCATATAATTAGAAAATTCCAACGGCCAAATATCTGCTCGTAGTATCTCAGATTTAATAGAAACTCTTACAGTGTCCAGAAATGGACTTGCTGATTCATGATAGCACAGATAGGCAAGACAAGTCAGTGTCAACATAAAACTAAACACACCACAAGTCCAATACAAATAAAAAGACCACGAATAAGAAAATTAATTACATCCTTAATTTCTTGAACTGTCTATATGTATAACCATCAATATGATGCTTACTAATTAGCATCTGCCAGGTGAAAGATGGAGATTCAAACAAGGTAAACTGATTAATGGTATATACCCACAAAGTTGGGACAAGGGACCCCCTTTTGCAAAATTGGCAATTACCCAATTCAAACAATGTGTCATTCAGGTATCAGCAAGGACATGGTTTATTAGAGGTTTAAATTTTTTGAACATTTGAAACTTGTATCTTATCCAAAACTGCAATACTTGCGTCTCTACCAAAAGTTACTTAAAATGCACTTCAGAAAGTATCTTGTATATCTTAAATGCAGTGGGGTCTGACTTGAAAATTAAATCCCTTCAAGGAACAACATTCAAACGACATAAAACCTATCATCAAGTATCTCTCTGTGTGGCGCCTCTCCATGTTGTTGACCTTCAATTAGGGACATTTTGGCATGAATGAAGAAAAAACTTACCCCTGTTCTCTGTTGATTCAAGCCTCCACTAGTTGCAATCATCAAGTACCTATTGGGATGAGTATTAACCTCTGCAGCTGCAAATGTTACAGTGCCACAGATCAGATAAATATACAGTACTGAACACATTTCGAACACGAAAAGCTGTGTAACTTTTCATTAACTTTTAAGACTATATCAAGATTCAAATGTGAGAATCAAAACAAAAATTAGAAAAAAGGCTAAAACAAAATGCACCCACTTGGAAATTTATTGCTGGAATCACTGCAGCCATGGTAGAATTTAGATTGCTTCGAAGTCCACACGTCTGCGCTTAAACTTCCTCCACCCATCTACACCATTAAAAATCAGGAAATTAAAAGCGGAGCTTCAAATAAAAAAAGCATCGGACGAATAGGTGGAAACAGTCAAACTGCTCACCGGAACGCGGAAGACGTGTTCTTTTTGCAGGTTCATCTGAAACCCCGTCCGGTTATTGAACTAAATGCAGTAACAAAACAGAACAAATCAAAATCAAAACAGACCCAGTACAAAGAAAATGATGATATAGAAATGAATGGGAATATATATATGTACATACCGAGATGGGATTGATAAGGTGATGGTGGTGGGAAGTGATGGGAGGAGAGAAAAGGACAAAGAAGAAAAGAAGAGCTCCGGATAAAGCAGAGAGAAGAGGAAGGAAGCGGCGGCGTCTACTGAAAAGCAGAGTGTGGAGAATGATTTGGAATATTCCAAGAAACAACGTCTCATGGTGCCGTTGTCTTCTCCTCTTCATGTTTGTATAATAATCTTGAACAAGTTCGAGCATCTACCTATCTATCAATATATATAAGCCAAACCTGTCTGCCTGCAGGTGAGAGTTGAGTAGAAGGAAGAAGAAGAAGAAGTTGGTCGAAAGAAATAATGGCAAAGTGGTTTACTAACAACATTTCCTAAAGAGAGCAGCTATTACGTCCTTTTTGGGGTTTGCCGAGTGAAAAAGACAAACACCACATTAATTCAATTTCCGGTATTTGCTTTGCCCCACTCTCCCCAGCCCCAGGTACGCCTGTTTACCAAAACTTTCTGTGCTCCTCCTTGTAGTTGTACTTGTTTCCACCCACTATTCTATTTTTAACCCTCTCTTCATTTGATATTTTTTAAAAGAATTACTCACTTACTCACTTTTAAAATATAAAATATATTTATTAATTTTATTTTCGTCAAATAAATAAAATAAAATTTAAAAATATTATTAATAAAAAAATAAAAACCAAAACATCGTCAATAAATACAATACAAAAAATAAAAAAAATTAAAATATCACTGTATTTTAAAATAAAAATTATTTTTCGTGAAATGACACATCTAATTTTTAACGATTGTTCAATTTTGCAAGATAAAATCTACATGGTAAATACAACATAAATCATAGCAGAAATCTATAATTCTAATTTGCTTAGTGTGCGAATCTATGTGAAGCAAATTACAGTCAGACAAGCTAAACAATTAATAAGTGCTTAAATTAGTTAAATTATCATTTCTATTATTTTTTTCTTAATGGGCGTGTAAATTTTATTTTAGCAATTAAAATGAAAATGATAATAACTACAATTTGACCATAAAGGTAAAGACCATAATTTATCCTCCTTAAAATGGAGCAGAGGGAGTATTAATTTGATAAAAAATTTAAAAATAATAAATAAAATAATAATTTTATTGGCATCACTCTTTGAATATAATAAATTTAATATTTTAAGAAATGTATTGAAAATGACTATAAGGATAAATTATGCTCCAGTTTTCAAACCGAATAAGTAAAAATGAATACTGCTTTTGATATGTGATATCTAAAAGTGCACGGAGAAGTATTATTTAGGTTAAAAGTTATTTGAGGTTTTAATTATTCAATATTATGATAACTTCACGCCTTTGCTCATTTTTACGGGTTCACCGTATTAAAATATATTAATTAATATAATTACACATAATATATCATAATAAAAATAAAGAGAAGAAGTGTAGATGATATTAGTGGGAGCATAATTAATTATGCATATGTATATATGGAATTATGGTGGGATTTTGGTGGACATTAAATCCCACACGATAAATGTCACTATACAGACTTAAAAGATAATGACGAGATGCTTAGACGCAATCCCTTTTTGCTTTGGTTAAGTTTGTCGGACGACATCTTTTCTTTGTAAAAAGGCATATAAAAGGTGTCTTTGTTCTTCTAGGAGCCAATAGAGGTGTGCACGTGCTCATCTGTCCCTTTGTAATTTTGTTTATGTAATAGATTAATTAAAATCTGTTTTATATATTAACTTTTTTTCTAACTCAAACTACTTTGAATCTCACAGTGCATTTATTTATGGTTGGCACGATTTCTGAGTTTAGATTATTTAATGGTCCTGGACTAGACATTTTCCGTTTATCAATTTCAGAGTCTACATTCATTAAAATGTTACTCAATAGGGACTAGCTGATCAAAAAGTCAAAACAACCTAAAATGGAAGCAAAATCATGGCAAGCATAATGAATGATGTGTTAACGTGTACTATATTTATTTTATAGTTTGGATTAGGTGTTTCAAGAAGTTGTTAAGGTGGGATGGTGTTTGCTAATTAAGTAATGATTCAAAAGCTTAGCTTAGGTAGGTTGCACACCTAATTATGCAGCCACATCTGCAATATTCATGATGTATGTTAATTAGGATTGGCTAAGTTACTAGTCGTAATCTGAGATTCAGCTTTGTCAAACACACACAAGATATTAATCAACTTGTCTTGTACAATGCAGGGGTTGAGCTGTTTCTTTTGTTTTGTTTTTTGTTGGGAACTAAGTGCTTTAGTCTGACAATACAACTGAAACATGTAAGATTTCCCTTAAATAATTTCATTTGGTGACTGTGTTGAGACCGTTGAAACTCTCTCATATATCCATTCACAAGTTGGGAATAAAATGGAACCAACAAACATTGTTGTTCGTTCATAGCTAGAAAATATCAGTTATAGAATTTTATTTCATGTAAGGGGGTTGAAAGCAAAATTAGTATACATTTATGGAAGATTGATAAGAACTTTATATCTTAATGATCAAAGAGCTGAGGGAAACTTTAACATTCACTCCCAGATCTTTTTGTTTGTGTTTCACTCGTATTATTGAGTCGATTGCTGTTTACTGAAGTCTGAAGCTGAGTCAACCAATTAATTAATGGAGATGGTGATTGTTTGTTGGGAGAAACCGAGCGACACAACGCTAATAATACAAGAACGGTTACAAACAAATAAAAAGTGACAAAAATAGGAAAGACAATGACACTAAGAATTTTTACGTGAAACCCTTCTGAATAAGGGAAACCACGTGGGCTGCTATTGTTAAAATGTATATCACTATGTTAAGAAATTTTACACCATACGGCTTCAAGAGCATAATACTCAAAGTAACCACTACACACACTTCAAAAGAGATAACCCTTTACTCACACCTCACTATAATATCACTCAAGAAAAACCTCACTCTTATATATTTTTCTTTTTCTCTTTGTTGGTGTATCTACAAATGAGCAAGGGCTCCTTTTATAAAGAAAAATTTGACTAACATTCAAAGTTCACCAACCTTGGAACGCCCAACCTTCAAAGCTTAACACCTTCGAACGACCAACTCAACGCTAAGTATAACAAACACACCAAAATACCCCACATATTTACTTGGAAGAACAATTTGATTTGATGACTTACCTACTTACAAGTTGGTTATCTTTACCATCATTGAAGAACATAATGGGGTTTATTTTAGTAGAAAAATTTGTATCAACTACTCATTGAGCATTTACTTATAAAAATAGATAAATCATAATAAAAGATGTATACGTAAGCACTTTTGCCAATCAAGCAGACTAGTACAAACCGGGCCTGATCTACTACTTATCCACAGCCTTGGAGATGCCACAATACGCAGAGAAGCTGGGCCAGGATTCTTTGATGGCCATAAACATGTGGAACGTACTTAATTCAATGGGAAGATTGTGAGCTTTTGTGAACAAAATTTCATAAATGAAGACATATTTACTCAAACTAATATTAGTAAGTTCAAAATTGTGGGGGTAAGGATGAAAACAATGTACTCTAAATTGGGGACTGACTCATTTGTAGTAACGGACAATTTTATAATAAATGCCTAAAGACAACAATATATACAGAAACATAGTCATGTGAATCTGATTACTTGTGTACTGAAACAATACATGTTGTAGTACTTCAAAAATTCACTAATTAATTCGGCTTTTTTGTCATTAAAACATCTCTCAATTTTGATTAATGAGTTTGTTTGATTAAGCTTTTAAAATATGCTTATTATTAAAAAGTATTCCTTGGGAAATGCTATTATTTTCAGCTACTTAAAATATTAGTTTTTATTAATTACTATTTAAAAATATTTACGTTTTTTAAAAATAAATGATTAAACAATTCAACTCACAAAAATAAGTATTTTTAGGATCCTCCAATCTCATATAATTGGTTAGCCCATGAAAACAAATTATATCATAAAATTATATGTTTTCCTTTCAAATTGCCTGATCTTTAATTTTTAACCTTTAAATGAGCTCATCTTTAACTTTTTTGACCTTTTAGTAATTGAACTTATGTCTAGTGAGGCATAAGTTATTTTAGAAACTGAAGTCATGCCTGGACATAAATTCAGGAGATATTATGATATAAAAATATAAAATTATACCTTAAAAAATATATATATATTATAAAAACATAAATTAAAATCAACAAAAGAAGAATAAGAGAAGAAGTGGTAATGACATGTTAAGGACTCAGGGCCCGTTTTGGGATATCTACAGTGGCCCACTTTAAGCTAAAAAGTTTCAAGTCCAAGCACCATTCAATTGAGCCTATAATTCAATAACCTATACTGTCTGACCATCAAGACATAAACTGTTGGGTTATCTTTGGGAAATAAGAATCTCATCTTTTTTTTTTTTTTTCTTTGAAACTCTCGTTTTTTTGGCTATTATTTTAATTACTCGACTCATAATTTTAAAATTAAAGATATAAAGTGCTACTATACGAGCAATCCTCTCTTATTGTTGGATAATCAGACTTGTTCCTCTTATAATACATAAAATTTATTTGCTTCATCGTTAGCAACTGAAGTCGCTTACAAAATGCATAGCCTGCCTCTTTTTCTGAGAAGCACCGCACCTTTATTTGTTTGCATTTAATGGAGATTTCAATGTGAATGGTTTAGTCAGGGGGTGTACATGATTTGGATTGGTTTATGTTTAAAATATCAACCAAACTTATTCTACCAGTGCTTTAATTATAAACCTAAATTTATAAACCAATGAAAATCAAAGTTCACACCTATTTTTTCGGGTTTCTCAAATTTTTCAATAAAGTCTTCATAAAATATATAATTTTTACTTAGAAATATTTCTTTAATCCTAGTAACATACAATTATCTAAGGCGTCACCAAAAAATACAAAACATGAGATGAGGAATTTATACGAAAATATTCAACAAAAAGAGATAATAAAATCACATAAAATAAATATCGCTAACAATAAAGTCATATTGAAATGATCATATTTTGAAAGTACTAAGTCGTAATAAACAGTACGACAAGTAAGCTAATTAAGTATAACTAAACATTAAAAAATTGGGTTATGTGTTTTCGCCGTAAATTAACTCCGCAAAATTAAAGAATAGATATCTAATATTATTGTCATTTCTAGTGTTAAAATTACTATCTTTTAGTATTAATATTGATTTGGTTTTGGTTTGGGCGATGTTTGAGTTAATAACATGCATTTATGAGCTATAAAACTTATCGATCATTCAAAATTTTGAAGTCCAAACTTGAAATAGTACTTATTAAAATATAAAATCTATGAAAAAGTTTAAGAAGTATTTATAGATTATATAAAATATTTTATAAAAATTATATAAATATTTCGATGTTGGGCTGGTTTAGTTCTCGTTTTTAACTTTTTTAGTTAAAATCAACCAAACCAATTCATGGTCGGATTTTTTTCAACACCAAACCAAATCAATCAAATCACTAGCTCAAGCTTTTCTCGATTTAACTCAGATTATCGTGTTGGTGCGATTTGCTAATTTTTTTGTACACCGCTAGTTCGTACCAGTCATTAAGTGCATTTATTTTTCTTAAGATTTAAGAACTTATTTCATTTAAATAGGTCTTAATCATTAAGATCCGTACGGGCTTCAATATCATTAAGATGTGTATTTTTGTGATAATTTTCACCACCATTATGTCCATACCTTCACCAACTACCACCACTAATCATCTCTATCATTACAACCACCATTGTTATTACTGTTGTCAAACCACCAATCACCTCATATCATCGCTAACTATCATTACTGCCTCCGACCACCTCCGTTATCATTGTCAACTATCATTACCGTCTCCAACCACCCTCTATCACAACACCGACACCACCGCGCCACTATTGTCACGGTTACTACACCGTATCACCTCTATCATTATAATTATATTCATATCACTACCACCACCACCATTGGGTCATCACACAACCACCTCTACTAGTCACCATCGGGCTAATAACACAACTACGTGTTAATTCCTTGGCTACCAACCACCTCTACCATCACAAACCTACCACCGCCACCAACTACCACAACACATTGCTTCAACAAATCATATATTCTTCATTACCAACAACAACACTACCAACTACTAACATCAACCAATTAACTTCACCATCATAACCATCATTCCCACTACCAACTCCGCCATCATCACGCAAGTCACTACAATACTAACTACCTCTATCATCACAACTACCGCCACCATTATTACTAGCAACTATCATCGCCTTTATTATTCTAATTATCATCATTATCATTACTAAACACTAATATCAACAATTACCATCACCAAGATTATAAGCTATCTCCATCATCAATGTAGTAAATATATTTTTAATCAAGTAATGAATTTATTTTATTAAATTGATATTTTTCTAATATTTAGTTACTTCCTTACGTGAATTATATATTTAATGTGTTTATAAATAAATAAATTACTTCATTCATTGTTCGATTTAGGAGACAATATTTTAACTCATTCCGATACGCATTCAAATTCTATATCTTAATTCCCATGAAAACGAACGAGGCATTTACCATTTTGAATAATTCAATCAAATTATGATTTTATAATTCATTTTATTTATAAGTTAAAGAACTCATTTACTTGAACCTATATGCGAAAAGGTTGTTTACGGGTCTAATATTGTAATCTTAAATTATTTTATTTTCTCTATTTTGCACAATAAGTGGTATTTTTAGTTTGGGTACACTCTTTAAAAAATTACTTATTTTTAAAAAATAGATTTTTACCCACTCATACTTAATAAATCTATATTATATTAAAACTAAGGCCCTTAGAAATGTTGATTGAATTTTGCCCTTCATTAAAAGATATTGCAATAGACGAAATCGTCATTTACTATTTTTGGCATAATTGGTTGTTTAAAATTATTATTTTTAATTATTCCATCACCTTAATTTATCATATTTAGATTTTCTATTTGTGACATAACTCTATTTATGGTGTAAACCTAAAAAAAAGAAATAAAAAGTTTCTATCGATTTTTTTTCCTTTTAATAGGCACGAATTTATTTATTTATTATTTTATTATATTAAATTTTCATTTATGGTATAACTTTATTTATAATGTAAACCTTAAAATAAATAAAAAACTCCTTTCCCGTGATATTTTTCCTTTTTAATTTGGAAAACCTTTTTCTCCCCTTTTTCACGGTAAGGAAAAGTTTTTTTTTTCTTTTTCCATGCAATTTCCCTTTTCTTAACAACGAGGGATTTTTATTACTAATTTTTTTTCCTTTTGACAAGTATTCTAATATTTTTATATTTTTTAAATTTTTTTCAATTTATAAATTCCTCTATTTCTATAAAAGGATTTATAATTACATAACTTAATTTATCAATTCTTCTATATTAACTCATTTATCTAATCTCCAACTTTGTATGTTTTCGTGTTAATCTATCTTTTTTTTTTTTTTTAAAATCATGTTGTGAATTCTTTATATTGTGAATTTGAAAAGGTCCGCTTTAGTTGAACCTAATATTGATACTAAACAATCTTCTTTAGTTGAGTCTTATATTAATATTATGTGATTTAAAATTTGTGTTATTTGTAACTAATATTCTTCATCCACTCATACATTCATAAGTTTCCATCTATTCGTGTAAAGAAATCTCTTCATCTCATAAAATAATTTTTTTTATAAAATTATAAACTATTATAATTATTACTCTTGTACAATTTTAGATAATATTGCAATGAAATTTGAGAAAGATTTCGTGAACGTAACCGTGTCAATTAACAATTTAAGGCGATATAATTTGATTAGATGATAAAAGAATAATTTTTCAAATTTTATAGTTATATTATATATTTTACATATATGTTTGAGTTTCTATTTATTTTTATTATATTTTATATTTTGTATATATGCTTTTTGATCATTAAAGGTTATAATATGGTTGATTTTTAATGTGAGGGACATGTGATGCGCATACACTAAAACTAGTATCTTGAAAAATATGTAGATCTTTAATGTTTTTTTGATTATATAAAACTCTTTCTATTTAAATAAGGGTAAAATTTTAAAAAAATATTATTAATATCTTTTTGATTGTATAAAATACCATTTATTGTAAAACAAAATTAAAGAACTAAAATAACACTTATTTTGAACGGAGAAAGTAGCAAATGTATTTAATTAGTTTGCTAAAATAAAGTAATAATCACGACATTTAAATGTGAATGATATTATTTTTTGTTCTTTTTTACGTTGTCTTTTAATGGGTTTAAAAAAGTATATTTTTTTATAAAATCTTTTATTTCTAACTTTTTATATGACATCTTTAACATCACAAAAGCTTAAAAATATTGATACTATTTTATTTATTTTTAATTTAAAATCACAAAATTTAAAAATTTTCTTTTATTTCTTAAACATTGTGTCAAGTCAAAATCAAAATATTATTTATAGCTTATTTGAATAAATTTTTTAGAAGTCAAAAATATATTTTTATTGAAAAAAAGTGCTAATTCCTTTTAAAGTTAGATGTTTAGCCAAGATATTAGGAAAAGAATTAATGTATTTGAATAGCAGTAGAAACTGTTTCTCAAAAAATTTTAAAATTAGTTTTTTTTAAAAAGTTATTTAAATTATTGATCTAAGTATAAAGTATTGTTCTAATATTAATAAAAATATTCAACTAAATTAGCCAAATATAAATTTTACTCTTTAATAATATTTTTCGAAATAAATAAAATTTAAATTTCTAATAAACATACTACTATTAGTCCTATTGTAGATATTCCCTACTCTCTTTATAATGCACTAATTAATTCTTTTCCAAAAGATACGTCATTTACAAGTAATTAAAGCATTCTTTGATGTATCAGTTCCTCCTGACAACAAAAACCTTCTGCATAAGTATATTGCCATTTGAAATTACTTTTTTTGGCAGGATGAAAACTTTTCGATCTTTAAAAATATTATATCGTTATTATAATAAATTAATATATTTATATAAAAGAGAATTTTGCATTGCTGATGTGACGCAACTACAATACATGATTGGTATTTATCCATTTTAATAATTTTTTGAAAATTTTTGGGCAATAAAATTTAAGTCGCAAGCTTACATAAAAAACAAGCTACTTAAGTAGCGACAATCCAAATCGCCACTTCACCGAAAAGGTGTGATCAAATCCCTCTTCTATTGTTCCCTAAATTCTTCATCCTATATTCCCTCTTCTTGAATTGAAATTGACTAACTATACAATTAAAGAATCCCCGTTCTATCGCTCTTCTTGTTCTTCTTCGCGCACCAAATCCCAGATGGCATTTTCCATTCTCAAGAATCTCTTTAACTAACTTGCCTCATCAAAGTTAACCCCAAAACATCACCATATTTTCAAATACATTCTGCGCTTGCGCCTCCAAACAATTAAAGGTTCTTTTGCGCTTTATGTTTAACCCTCCTCCCCCTTAATGCTTTCATTGTTCGATCAAATGGTCTTCGTAAAATAAGGGACTTTCAAGGTTATTAATTTTGAGTGCTTTGTGATTTTCTAATTTAAATTATCCCCTATTCTCGGGCCCGCATCTCTCCACGCTTTTTTTCTTTCAGAGACTTTTGAAATTCCCTTCCTTTGCAATGCACAAAATTCCTAAAACCTTTGACCGGCCCACGTATGCTACTTTTCCTTTCTCTTACCAATTTATTTTACTCTTCTAGCAACAAATATTTACATGGACATTTCATTGACTTGTTTGATTCTCATGCTTTGACTCCCATTTGTTTTGGGTAAAAAAAATAAAATTCATAAGCACTTTAATATATTCATGATTCTTACTAAAAGATTTGAGTTTTTTTCAAATTCCAACCCGACCAACATTAGTACATATTAAGCGTAAAACCGATGAAATCAAAGTATAAGTGTTATTGAGAGGGTTTGCCTCTCTCTCCGTATGACCTTACTTTCTCTATTAAAGCAGAAATTTCTTTGTCTTCTAAATTATTTTAACTTGTAACCTTCACCAAACTTTAGCTCATTTAATGTCATTGCACCAATTCATTTAAATCAAGACTTATATACTTTATAAAACCCGTTACCATTGTCACATCCTGTGATTTTTGCATATTACTTTTTGTGCAGATATCCACTACAATAATCATCATCCATCACACTAGAAAATGCAACCACCATTAATGTGCTACATGGAGCAATGACTCTAAATGGCATTTGTGATGCAAGTTTTATGTTCCGAGATAATAGATCAATATGTTTCATAGAAGCTTTAAAACAAATACTTATTGGAATAAATAAATCTTTAAGGATTATATGATAGTTTCGTTAGGGAGTGATTCATTCAATTCTTCTTTTCCTGGTTGTTTTAATATCTCGTAATATATATATATATATATATATTGAAGTTAAGGTATGCCTAAAAATACTAACTACTAATAAGATACATTGAGGAAGAGAGATTTTCTTATACTCGATGAAAAATAAAAATTTTAGTTCAATGTTTGAGATAACATAAAATAGTTACTCTATAATAATTTATAACCAATTGCATTATTTGGTTAGTAACAATAATGGGCTTGCACTAATGTTTCTAAACTTAATTTAATTCAATGTTGAATTAATTTTATGAATTCATACCCCCAACGTAGTATAAGGAAAAAGGATTAGTCTTCACTATGATTTTGCTCAAATCTTACTCCTCGCCATCGAGGTAAATCTCCTCTTTCTCTTTTGAGTATTTAAGATTTTCTTTCATGTTTAGTTTATGTTTCATGTATCTTATTATTTACATTTTTAATTTCCTACTTTATTTAGGTTTATCGCAGTAATCAAAATTGTATTGTTTCGCCATTTGTGGCCCATTTACACTCCAATTAATGTTGAATCGAATATACAAAAGAATTATATTCTTACACTTGGAAAGATTATAAAGACACCGATTTTGTTGGAGTTTTAGAAAATAAGACGCAAAATTTGGAAATACAAAAGCATTCGTGCACTTCTACCTCTTCCATTTTTTTTACCACACAATGAGTTGAGTCATTTATGAAGTTTGACAAATTTCAATACAACAATTATTTAAGAACATGAGGGTAGTGTTTCTTTTGAGTTTTGTCAAGTTACTTAACATTAGAATAATTAGATGCTTAAAATAGTTTCATGATAAGTTCTACATTTTGTTCTAAGGTCCACACCATGAGTCTCACCCTTGAAAATTAATGAAATATTGTATACCAATACTCACCAACCACTTTCATTACAAATATAATATTTTTTTTAAATCTAATTATCTAATGGAGTATTAATTTCTATCACCGAAAAGACAATCAGACTTGACTATCAATCTTATTCCACATAATGTGTTGTTGGTAATTATATAGCACACAACTTTTCATTTAAACTTGATAAGAACGTGCCAGTGCACTAAGCTCTCGCTATGACTTTGTTCAAGAGAAGGAGCGACAAAACGGGATCTTATTTATGTACATTACTTTATATTTTTGCAAGTGGTTATTTTGTAGATTGAACATGTAACCTGGTCACGTGACTAACTTTTATAGTTGCGTGAGGCTCACTCAATGTTGGCTTAAACTCAACAACCAACATAAATTTTTGAATTTCAAAAACATCAATAATTTATATATAAGAAAGTAAAAGTTTTGATTATAATGTTGAGCCTCCATTTTCACGAAGAAACAAAAAAGATTAAGAATAGAAAATTCTATAGTGTATCCCATTTTGATATATTAATGGCATGATAAAATCCCATAACATTCATTACAACTATAATGACATCTCTTTTTTCTTCATCAGCTGCACAAAATGAAATAAATCGTGAAATTAAATACTTAGTGTATTATATCAAATCTATCACTCATCAGTGTACATGAGATTTATTTTTCCCTTCTTACTAGACAAACTACAAGAATAAGCTAAGTCATTTTTTATCCTGACTGTTCTATAAAAAAATTCAAAAGCCACTTTTACCAATCCAAATAATTGTGTCTCTTCCTCTAGTTTTTGAAAATTTTATTTAATTCAAAATTCTAAATACTTATATAACTTTATTGTGCATTTGTATACTTGATCTTCAATTGAATTTATCAAAGAAGGAAAAAAATAACAATTTTATGTGAACTTTGTCATTGAGGTTATTGTGATGCGAGATGTCATGTCCTGAAATGTTGATGTTGAACAACAACATATATGATAGAGAAGTTCTAGCCTTGCTTTACAATGTAACTAAATTGTATTTGGTGAAAATACAAAGACGTCACCTGAATTATACATGCTAATATTTTTAATGAAAATATTATCTAGATTGAACGCTTGATATTTTTTTATATCATTGGTCACCAAATTCTTATTATCCATTTACATTAAATTTCAACTAACTGTTCAATTTTAATTCACTTCTTGATGTTGAATTCAAGATATCTTGTTGAAAATTTTCATCTGTGTGAAATTTTTTATTTACATGTTTGGATAACATGTTTTACTCTTGAAATAAACATGTCACAAAATTGTTATGTTGTTTCTCTTTTCTTGACTTTAACAAACTTAATTTAACCTTATGTCCATGTGACATGGCGTATCCCATGCACGGAGATTGTATTTCTCTGTACATATAAGTTTTTTACAAATTACTCTATCTTCTAGCGTAAAAACAAAACTACCAAACTATAAATGACGCAAGACTTTTGAAATTCTTTCTGCCCTCTTATTTCTCTCTCTCCTTATTCTTCATCATTCCCAGTTCCATCTTCCTCGGGTAGACTTACTTGTGAATTCTTTCTTCCCTCTCTCTGTATTCTTCCTTCATTCTCAGTTTCATTTTCCCTCCTACATTAACATGTGATATGCTCTATTTATACCATTACGACTTTCAATCACTCTCGTCTTTGTATTCTTCCTTCAATCAATTACAACAATAACTGAATATAATTCCAATCCTGCTAATACCTGTAACTAAAATCTAAAAATTATCATGGGGGTACAGAAAACTCCAATTAGCAGGTTGGATACAAATTTTCATTTTCAATCACTATATTTTTCTTTTGTGGCATTAGTATCTTGGTCACTCAACTATTTTCTGGGACATCTTCTCACACTTCTTTGTTTTGCTAAAAGATAACTCTTTAATTCCGATATCACGGCTAAAGCAGTATTTTATGAAAAAAAAATTGAATATTCATACTACTTTAATATTTTCTAGAATTCTCTCTTTATTCTGTGATACAGCTTACAAACTTTAGACTGTTGGAAAAATTATCCTTACCCATAGATTGATATTTTTCGAGAATTAACATTTTCACTGTTGGTAAATTTTCTCTTTTCAATAGGAAAGAAACTTTCCAAGAATTATCATGGGGGTGCAGAAAATTACTCCATCAACACAAATATGCAACTTCTCATTTTACGACTTTATGTTACTTTTCTCACATTAGTATTTCGGCCACTCAATTATTCCCTTGTAGATTTTCTCAAACTTTTTTCTTTTACTGAAAGTCATGTCACATCTGTTCAAATTTTCTGTTTGGTGTAAATGAATTCAGTTCCCTTCTCCATCGGAACCCACATTCCTGCAAAGCACAACACATTAAAATTCTATTACTCTATTGCGAAAAATCTCAAACAACAACTCACTCAATTTCACATTTTATGAAATCCTCTATACCCTTCATCTTCTTAATCCGTGAATAAACACAAAGAGAAAAGTCACTTTCCTTCTTTGTTTCAAAAAATAAAAATATATTGATAATCACCATCAAAATTCTTCGTCTAACCGATAGTAACAATTCACCTTTATCATAGATGACCACATGAATTAACGACTGGGATTTGGTGAAAACTCTTTGCAGAAAAATTATTTTAATTACATTATAATTGTATTAAAGAGTTCGAATTTCCAGAAAGTGAAGAGAAATAAATTTTGTTGATGTATAATATCTAAAAACTAAATAGATATTTGCAAAATGATGATCCTAAGTAAGTTTCATAAGGTTGTTCACCACCGCGTGAAGCGCGGATAATTTATCTAGTTAATTTAATATAATTTAATATTTTAAAATTTAATTTTGATATTTTATGATATGATAAATCGCTAACCATAGTTTAATTGACTCTGTCTTATACATACTCATAATAAAGAATTATGACTTTGAAATTTCAAGAAACATGTCAATTATATTAGACTAATTAACAACTTACACATACAAAAATATTCAAAAAAAAATCAAATAATCTTTTTTATTGATCTATTACCCGAAAAATAATAATTTCAAACCCTATAAAATAGTCAAAGTTCCAAAATCTAAGCAATCTCTTATTAAGTACAAATAAGCATTAAATGAGATGTGATGTAGTTTTGCTTTAAACTAGTTTATATATTTAATATAATTATATTTAATATAAAAGCAAAGATGTAATTACATGAAAAAAATAAAAAAATTAAAAAAATTTTTTTAATAAATATTGAATATCATATTGAGTATGAAAAAAAAATCAAAATGCTTATTAATGTTATCATACCGTAATATCAAATTTGTGATATAAAAAATTTTGATTTCGATATGAACTTCAATGTTTATCGTACCGCTACCTCTCTTGCAAGCAACCCTCGATCACAAATAAAAATGATCATATTATTATAGACACTCTTATAGATGAGGAGTGTTTTCAAGATATACAATTTACTTTTCTTACAAGCACTAAAAAAGAATAATCTCATGAACATTCTATAATAAATGAATTTAATAAAGTACATTAGGAAAAAAATGATGAACACATTAAAAATTTAAAAGTTGTTACTATAATTTTCTCTCGCTCTTGAATATTTGGGTGACTCAAATATTACCATTAAAAATAATGAAAAACTGTCAAATGCAAAATAATATTTATTTTATTTTGTGCCACAAGGCTGGCTGCTGGAGAAAGCACAAAAATTTATTTTAATTAAAAACTTAAAAACTTCAAATTGTATATTTAAAAAAATTAAAAAAATTAAAAAAATTAAAAAAATTAAAAAAATTAAAAAAATTAAAAAAATTAAAAATATTTTTAATTAAAAATTTTAAAATACTAAAAATATTCTCAAAATACCAAAAATATCCTTGATCTAAGCATTTGAAATATCAAAAATATCCTTTGATGAAGCAAACATATTGACGAAAAGTGCCTGCTTTTAACCTCTTTCTATATATGTATAATATAATATATAAATTATTTTTTCACAAAATTTAGACAAATAAAAAGAAATTACGTACCTTAATAATATCTTATATAAGGTAGAATTTTTTTACTACATAGCTTAAAAAGTGAAACTCAAAGATTTTACGAAATAATACTCTTATACTTTTTTATAATTTAAATAAAAAAAAATATTTTTAATTTTTTTAATTTTTTTAATTTTTTTAATTTTTTTAATTTTTTTAATTTTTTTACTTTTTCTAATTTTTACACTAATTTTTTTTATAAAAGCTATTAAAATATACTTCTCCTCAACATTTGATAGCTATTACATCACTATATAGCGAAGAAATAGCTAATATATCAGTATAGTTGAAGAACCATTGTCCAATTCAGCATCATAGAGTAGGGTGGACACCTGGCAGAAAGGCTTTGATTGCGTGAGCCTTTCTTGAAGTGGGAAAAGTTGGCAATGAATGCTGTGTAAAGTTGGGGGCAGTGAGTGAAATCCTCCTCGATACGTTCGATATATCACATGGAATAGGTGGAGCAAGTGATTCTTGATAATAAACCACAGAATACGCTTAAATCTTCAAGCCTGAATTAGACTTGGATCGACCCAATCTTGAAGACTATCTTCCAACTGGATCCATTCAAGAACCCCATGGCAAGCTTCGCCTGTAAACCCCTCTTCTTCTTCTCATTTCCTCTTTCTTTGTTCTTCTGCTGTTCCAAGTTTTGATTCCCTCTCCCTTTTGCTTAATTTGCATTTCAGGCGTGATTTGCTTGATATTTCCCACCCTAACTGGAGAAGGTAAGCTACTATTGACGGGAGTTTCCTTACTTCCCCTTTGATTTACTTGTAACAGTGTCATGGATATCGACCTTACATCTTTCTTTCTGGTTTTCTGATCACTTGTCAACTGTACAATACTAATTTTACACCGACCCGTGACTGCAAAATTTACTGATTGGTACTTCCATAAGATAATTGGCGCACTTCCATAAGATAATTGAAGCCTCTACTTCTTTTGGATTTTTCAAAGACCCGGTTTTGGAGCTTGTCCTTATAGTTTTGAGAAAGTTTACTCATACCCATTTGCTTACTTTCTCGATTGCGTGTCAATTTATTTATTTATTTTTTATGTTAAGACTAGAGGCTGAAAAATTGTCAATTCTCGCCTCTACCAAAAACAATTTCTCAAGAACTTTATTCTGGACCTTACCCTTTCAGTTGGAGGAAGTTTACATGTATTCATTTTCACCCATTCTCATTTTTTCTTGCAGGATTCTTTCACCCGATGCTTCAAGTCAAATCCACCAGAACCTTGGAACTGGAACATTTATTTGTTTCCTTTATGGTGCTTGGGGGTTGTTGTTAGATATGGGATTTTTTCCTATAAGGTTTAGCCCTTTCCTTTCTTTTATTTTCTCATTTGAGTCCAAATAATGAACTAAATTTATTCACCCAGCTTGGCTATGTATGATAATTGCACTTCATCTATATGTAGAAGATGGAAAGGTGGAACTCTTTTAGTCCATAATAATTTCTATTATGCAACTCATCTAAGTTACCAATTATCAAAAAATTTATGCAACTCATCTGCAAGAAGAGGCTTATCAGTTACTTAATCTATTGCAATAGTTAGTCAATACCCCATTGAAAGCTCACTTTTGTCATCCTTTGTTTTTAATGCAATTGCAGAGTTATTGTTTTGACAATAGGATGGATAGTATTTCTCTCTTGCTATATCCCGGTGCATTTCCTACTTAAAGGGCATGATAAGTTCAGGAAAAAGCTAGAGGTATCTCTCTTGCTATCCAGTTTACTTAAATTTTCTTTTATTTGCATAGTTATGACTGCGCTTTGGTTGGCATTTGCTCGCAATATATATGATAATGTTTACCTTTATCCTTGCCTTACTGTGGAGAAAATTATATTCCTCTTATAAGGAACCCGTGACATGAGACAAACATCACTTGCTTAACGAAAAGGAGCTCCCTAGATTAAGAAAGAATTTCCTTTGTAATTAATCAATTATTTATGCTGAACTGTGCAGAGAAAATGAACTGCCTGCTCAAGAAATATGGTTATAGCTAACTAAAGAGTCCATCAGCTGCAATGTTGTTCAGCACTCTTTCTGGTGAACTGCTGAATAATTGGGTTCAGACAAGAGCAGGCACACTACTTTGTGAGGAAACCAAATTTAGTTCATAAGACTTTGGCAAATTAATGCAGATATTGATACTGAAACTGGTTTTGGGGAGAGCTTCACATTTATATACTGCTCTGTACAATTTGTTACAGCTGCTTTATTTACACTACACTGTTGGTCAAGCTAATGGAAAGGCTAGTTCTTTTAACTTGGCATATGGATAGAAATTACTGAAACTTGTGCTAAATTTTTCCCCAAGAAATAGGAATATGTTCCAAAACAATTGAAGCAAGCATGGATTTAAGTGTATGAACAGAAATTACTACGCCTGCAGACATTAGGAAATGCAATTAGCAATTGAACACTTCAGTATGTTGATTAGCTTTGAAGTTGCTCTGGCTGTGTCTGGACCAGGTTTCTGCAATTGTTTATATGTTCAAGTATGATCTTGGGATTAAAAAATGTGGTAAAGCACATTGAAACGTCATTAGAACCTGCTACATCTGTTGCAACTATTAACTTTTGCAAAACAAAAATAGTCATAGAAGATATTCCGATACACTATGCTCATAGTTCTTTTTTCTTCAGCTGAAGCTTCTTTCTTTCTTTCTTCTTTCCTTCTTTGTTTGGTCCACCAAATTGACCTTTTTTCCTTTTCCTTAAGAGCCGGTTAACATTTGAACAAAAACCATCCAAGACAATGCGACAGAGAAACTATCCCTAATTAGAAACTAATTCCTGGTATTTAATGGCACCGTGTCTTATGATGCCAATCCTAAATTTAGCAATTAGATGGAAACAAATCGAACTCATCAAGACTCAAATATATAATTAAAATATAGTATTAAAAAAGACATTCAAATCAAAACAGGAATATTTAAATAAGAAATACAATATTCAAATCAGTATTCAACAGAATATTCACAATCAATCCTGAGTCAGCCACTGGCACCGATAGCTTCCTGACGCCATAGAATTTTGGGCCCACCTGTATAAGATAAATTGGCAATATGTTTGGAAGTTCTCTATTATGAGTTAAGATGTCTAGACTTGCTTATGTTGCACTTCTGTTATTTTCTTGAAGAGTATCTATACATGCTAAGGTTTCATGTCCTGCCTTGATTATTTTTCTTAGAGGATTCTGGTGGAGCTGATATGCAGTTTCTTTTGTTGCATCTTGACTGGGGTTGTCAAATACCACGGCCCACGGCCTAGCATACGACCTAAGCAGGTACGTCTTCTGCTATAATTGAAATCTCACATGTGGAACCATCTTCTAAAACATCTAAAGTCACCTTTGTGCATTTTATTGACAGGTTTTGTAATAAATCACACGTCAATGATTGATTTTATTGTCTTAGGAGCAGATGACTGCATTTGCTGTGATCATGCAGAAGCATCCTGGATGGGTCGGTAAGAGGTCTAAAGCATTTGGTAATGTTTGCTTGTTCATTGTCCTTTCAAAAATTGCCGAGCTTTGATATGAAGAGATGTATATTAACAACTAGGGAAATGAACCAAAATTACTCCTCAACTATCAAAAATGGGCCAATTTTAACCTCCGTTTGCAAATGGTCCAATATATACCCCTCCGTTAATAAATGGGCCATATATACCCTTAAAAATCAACAGACCCTCCATGTCATTCTCTAATACATTTTAAACTTATTTAATTGATGCCATGTACTACCTCTCTCCCTTTTAAGTGCATATTCCACCCTCTCCGCACTTCACTTTGTGGGACTATACCGGGTATGCGAAGTTGTTGTTGACTGCCACGTTCTTATATATTTGTCTTCTTCTCCACTTCAAAAGAGCACTCACTGATTTTGGTCGCAAAAGATAGTTCTGGTTTTGATAAAGTGGTTATTTCTTTAAACTTAGGATATTGTATGCATTGAGTCTTATTAAATCACCATGCCAATTATAAAAACAAGTTATCCAGATCTTCTTTGCTACCCTGCTGGTACAATCTAGGCCAGAGTTTTTCTAACTTGCTAATCACTTTTAGTTTCTAATATCCTAATGCTTATGTTCAACTTTTTAAGGAGTATAAGCCGCTATACCCATCTTTGCTGAAGTGCGTCAACAGGGGCAACACAAGTATGACTTCTTGCGCGGGCCTTCACCTTGTCATTAATAGTGGGGTGTCATTCAATTTTTTCAAAGTATTTGAATTGTGTGGCTCAATTTCATTTGCATTATTAGTTGCCACCTTGAAGGGTGCTGCCACTCTATAGGTACTTGAGAAGAGAAATGGCACATACTTATTATCTTTGGGCTGCAAGCTTGTCTTTGCATAACTGCAAGGATAAATTTATTAAGTGAACTTGTATGTCTTCTCTTCTGTATATCAATTTCTCATTAAAAATAATATTTTTGCAGGACTACTGCAGAGCACCATTTTAGAAGGTGTTGGATGTATCTGGTCTAACCGCCAGAAGCCAAGGATCGTGAAATTGTAGCACGGAAGTATGTGATGTCAGAAGAATCATTCTAGACATCTCACTCTGCATTGTTTTTTCTTACAGATTTTAATTTTCAGGTTGAGGCAACATGTTGAAGGGGCCGATAACAACCCTCTTCTCATATTCCCCGAGGGAACCTGCAGTAAACAACCACTACACTGTCATGTTCAAAAAGGTAGGCCCAAAAATGCCGAATGAATTCATTCATTTATAAAGTTTTAAATTGTTGAGCTTTTCTTGACCAAATTATAGGTCTTTTGAATATTCCCCCTTCAACTATGAGGAGTTCTTTCTTGAGGGTAATTGGTTAAAGAGTGAAACTGGAAAGTACATTTTATGGTGTTTCTGGTCTTCAATATTATTTTAGTATCTTTAGGGTGTGTTCGGTTACTGTAGGAAAATGTTTTCTTGGAAAATATTTTCTTACTTATTTTATAATGTTTGTAATATTATCCTAAAAGTATTTGTATATAACCTTTACAAGTACTATGGGAGGTGGTGTGTGGGTGTGTGCGGCAGTGGGGATATTGGCTACGAGGGCAGGGTGAAGATGAGGTGTGTTGGATTGTGGGGAGGATACAATCAAAGTGGAATGCCACTTGTGGAACTTGTTTTCCTACTTCCACTAGGAAAGTCATTTTCCTTATTTTGAAGGAACTTGTTTTCCTAGAGAAAATGTTTTGACCAATCGAACATGGAAAAATTGGAAAATGTTTTCTTCCATACCAAAACACGTTAAAGGGTGCTACTACACGGAGTCTTTTTTTAATGTGGGTTTCCAAGTATTTAAGCTAATGGTTTTGATGCCTCTATCCTTTGTGATGATGAATAGAGCATTTGAACTCGGCTGCACCGTTTGTCCTGTTGCAAATCAAGTACAACAAAATTTTTGTTGACGCCTTTTGGAATAGTAGAAAGTGAGGATTTCTTAATGTCAAATTGCTTATTTGGTCATTTGTTATATGCATCTCGCTATAATCTTTCTTCTTTCCCGCTTGGAAGTTTGTCTTTCTTCTATTAATTGCAGACAATCCTTCACAATGCACCTCTTGCAGCTCATGACATCTTGGGCTGTAGTCTGTGATGTTTGGTACCTGGAGCCTCAGAACATAAGACCTGGGGAGACTCCAACGAGCTTGCAGAGAGGTAAAATTTCCATTGAGAAAAAGCATTAACTACTGGTTCTAACAGGGCATTTATCTTACTCAGATGAGGATTAATTTTTTTGGACGGTACTTGTATTGAAGGTAAACCTTGCCAATTTTCTTCAGGGTGAGGGACATCATTTCAGCCAGAGCAGGTCTTAAAAAGGTTCCTTGGGATGGATATTTGAAATACTCGTCCTAGCCCCAAGCATCGAGAGAGGAAGTATGTTTCTATAACCCTCTCCCCCACCACATGCACATAAACACACACAGAAGAGGAAAAACAAACGAATAGTATTACTTAATACTCGTGCTGCTCGCTTATCACTTTGATTTTGGTAGTGACAGAGCCGATCCTTTAATTGCTATATTTCCGCCTTTTGTTGATTTCTCGATCAATTTTACTTTTTAAAACATGCTGCATGTGTATTCTTTTCTTGGTAGCTAAATCTAAATAATTCTGTGTGTTTCAAACGATGTCCCCTGGACTTTTATGTTGATGGTGGTACTGTCTACCGTCCTTTTGTCTTGTTTTTCAGAATGAACTTTTTCGTGTAGTTCTCCTTGACATTGTTGTTTTTGTTTGGATTTTCAATTAGGCAAGCTGTACTGATACTAAAATTGCATCTACGTTTGTGTCACAGTTTGTTTGTTTTATATGTCCAGGCAACAGAGTTTTGCAGAATCAAAGGCAGTCGACTGGAAGAGAAATAGAGAATAAATGGGCATGTATGCTTTTACCCCATGTTCACTTTTGCTTTGAGTTCATTTTTTTGGTGTGGCCTAGAGCCTTTCAATTTGGAATACTTGTCATACATGATGTTTTCGTCTTTCATCACTTTCTTCAACTACAATTAAGACAATATTAGCAAACAAAGTTTGCAGCAATTCGTCTTTATGGGGTTTGGAATTAAACCTTTATTTCGTCGTTTCTCAAATTTGGAAGAATTTTCCGAAAGCGATTACTCTTCTCGATGAGTGTATTTAGCCTTAAATTTTCATGATGACGAAGAATAATGTTCTTTTTCATAAAATCAGTTAAAATTAGCAATGCGACAAATGTTTGGATGGATCATTTAGTGGCTCACATATGCCAATATGTTTTAGAATTTACCTATTCAGATGTGATCTAACGAACAATAAATCTTGAAGACCGTGCTTGAGGGCAGAATAAGTTGTTCCTTTTTCCAATGGGCTGATGTCTTGTGCACGTGGCTTTCCAGTCATTGTCGTTTGTGAAATTAATTGTGTTGGCCAAGCAGGCAAGCTTTTCAGCTGCTACACAGGTTTTAAGGTCTTACAAGACAAAGAGGTTATCTGAATTAATGTGGCCTCAAGTGTTTGTTTGTTTTTACAAAGTTTAATGATTCATTTTGGTGGGACTATCTTAGTAGTTAATTTTTTTTTAAAGTTTGAAACCCAAACGCAGTCTCAGCCTCGTGTTTATGTGTGAGCTTTGAGCAAGCAACAAAGGCTGCAGCCTTACATTAGGAAAGGAATTTCAAAGACCTAAAAAACATTTTAATCTGCTTGAGGACCATGATATGGTCTTGTCGGCTGGTCAAATTTTCACATATGTTTGGCCTCTAATTATAATGGTATATTCCTGAAGTGAGTATTTCTTTTCTCCCCTCAAAAGTTGCTGCAAATAACCTTCAAAATTTTCATCAGCTATGGTGTAAAATCTTTGATACCATCCACATATGAGAGAAGTTTGGGGGCCCTATCTAGTGTATTCATCTTAAAGAAATTTCTGCTCACGTGAAGAATGTGGGCCTGGTGTTACATTTTTCTTAACGTCTATTAGTAGAACATAGAAAGTAGACATCACTATTATGATGATTGTTTCCCATTTTGCGTCACCTTTACGAGTGACGTCTACCGGTTTTTTGGGCTGTTTGATAATTAATTCGTCTTCCATTTTAGTCTAAACCAATTTAGACGGAAATAATGTTGAAATGCTAATTGGAATTTTGTTTCATATTTTCTAAGCGGAGAATATTTCACTGAAACGTACCTAATTATTGTTGTGAAACTATTCAGCTTCACTCTCCATAACAATAAAATGCATCTAACTTCTGAGATTAAGATGTGGGAATATTTTGAAGATTTTAGTATAAATTGACGTGTAACAAACAATTCTAATTTGTAAGTTCTATTTAAATACGCCAACAGCTCTTGTTGACTTCAAAAACTGCCACCCAATAGCCTCTTACCTTGAACTTAAATATTTTTGAATTTTAAATTTGATATTTTTTATTTTTTTTAGTTTTTATAATTTTATATATTTGAGGAAATTATATAACAAGTCATACTAATGTTAAAAGATATTTAAAAATTTAATCAGATGTAACGTAAATTTGAACAGAGGGACTATATAATGAACAAATTTTGACAAAGACTACTAATTTGTTTGATTAAAATTTTAAAATTAATTTATTAAAAGTGTAAATTATTATTCAGTGAATTTTAAAAATATTTTTAAGTAACAATTAAAACAAAAATATATAGAGTTAAAATTATTTTTTTAACACATGAGAAATAATTTCTGTTAGTCTTCGTGAACAGTTATTTTGCTACTTAAGCTCAAACATGCTATAAAACTGATAACTTTTCAGCCTGTGCTTCATTTTATTTATCACCACAGTAAACTGTTCACTCGTTTCTTTCTCATATTCAGACCATATTCTTAGTACCTCAATTAGTTTCCCACTATAATACACCTCTCTCTCCATTACTCAAATGTCAAATCTGTAACGCCACAATTTTGTAACTCCCACAAAAATCCATTCTTTGCTACTCTTGCCTTTTCATTTCTCCGTTTGTTTTCAAAGTTGCCTTCGGAGATTGATAAAAATGGCTTCTTTTTCGACGCTGACCAATTACACTTGCTTCCCTGCTGTGTCTTGTTTGGCTTCTAACTACTTTACCCTGGCGCAGCTTCTTTCAGTTGCAGCTCCGCCGGAACTTGTGATGCCATTATTGACTATACCTTACCCAACGTCACTACCTTTTCCGCCGTCAAGAAACTCTTCCAGCTCAAGAACCTTCGTTCCCTTCTCGGCGTCAACAACCTCCCTATAAATACCCCTGCTGATCAGAAACTACCCGCCAATCAGACCATCAAAATCCCCTTTCCTTGCCTCTGTAGAAACGGTACCGGAATATCCAACAAGCGCCCAACTTACACCGTCATCGCCGGGGACTTCCTCTCTCACATAGTCTCCGACATCTTCGCCGGTTTATTCACTGTCTAGAACCTATTAACAACATATCAACCCGAATTTGATACATCCCGGGGATAAATTGTGGATCCCATTCTCTGCAGTTGCGACGACGTTATTTGCCAAAAGGTTGTGCATTATGGTCGCCTGGTGACAACAGGAAACACCATCGAGGGCATTGCTCAGCAGTACAATGTCTCCTTGGTGACACCCTTGAGACTGAATGGTTTAGCAAGTTCGAAAGAACTTTTAGCTGGCTCTGTTCTTGACGTTCCCCTTAAAGGTACTCCATTTTTACTGCTACTGTATTTCTTGCCTTTTTGATTTCCGGAGCCCACTTGCAGAAACTAAGAATTTGCCAGCCTGACCCAATTGGGGGGAAAAGGTGAAGGTCTAATTAACACTGTTTTCAAACACCGAGTTAAGCATGATTCGGTTCTCGAAAGTGCAGTATTTTGCTTTAAGTATAATATTCCTACTACTGTATACTTAGTATTTGCTTGCTAAATTTAATTGGAAGAAATGAATAGGCAAAATCATAAACAAAGTTTGCACCTTGGAGGTTTGTTTGAGTTTCGTGGTTGTGATTGCATGTTTAACTAATTTTTAATTGCTCTTGTTGATTTTGATTTGACAACTCCTGCCCTGACAAGCCCCTAATCTGCCAATTAATTGGGTCTTACAACTGCGAGTTCAAAACTCTGAACAACTAGCAATGTTGAAAACTGACAGTAGGTTGGGGCCGCACACCTATACTTACAAGAGTCCTGTGGGCTGTTATACTTACAGAGCATATATCAATTAAATGATCAAGTATAGTTTTTTCATTTTTCAAAATGATGAATGGAATAAACTTGTTCTTGTTTTTATTAGTAAATATTTTTTTTGTTTTCATATACTTCAAGTAATCAATCCTACCTTGTAAGAAACAGAGAAACCAAGTCCTTAGTTGTCTGTAGTTGACTTTTTCTTCCAGAAAGGTTAGTAGTTAACTTACATTTACAATTCGCTTATTTTCATCCGTTTAACCTCTGTAAACATAGAAATGATGCATTACCCTATTGGACGTCCAAGGGTATGACTCAGTGGTCACGAAGGGGACTAATTTAGGGAGATCAGGTTCAAATCCTAGAAAAGACGAAAAGAAAATAGGATGATCTATTCCCATCTGGCCTAAGCCTTAGCAAGCTGGCGGATACCACTGTTATAAAAGAAATGAGGTGTTGCCTTATTGGCTTGTTAAAGGCCTGTGTTCATTAGAAATTTCTCTTATTGCTTGCAGTAACATTTTACTTGCTGAATTGATTCTTGTATCCATATTCATTCCTACAATAGGAAAGGCTTCTGGGTGGCAGTTGTATTTTTAACATCTTAGCCACGTTTCAGCAAAATCTGGCTTGACGAGACTGGAATTTACAAAAATTCTAAATTTTACCTTCTAATTGTGGTATTTGAGCAGCTGACTCAATGACCTTATATTTTGATGGCCGTGAGGCATGCTAAACTTGGTCTCCCAAGAAGTTACATAATGCATGGACTGGAACACACTTTCCTTGTGGAAAACCTTGTGAAGTTTCTTCTCTTCTTGAATCATGTGATGTCTGCTAAATTATAGACCATGAAAATGATGAGAGAAGATTGCTGGTACAAGATTGCTAAGTCTAGTTCTGCAAATCATCTATTAACCATATTTGGAATTTTTAAATATTCTGGCTGGTTGCTCATGTCATAGTGAACTATAATAGAACTTTTCAACACCTTTGGGCTTATGCCAAGATTACCAAGATTCTCAAGTGTTTGGTTTACAGCTTGCCAATCAATGGTGAGCAATAATTTACTGGACTATCCTTTGCTTGTGCCAATGACACATATGTGTTCACTGCTGCCAATTGTGTAACGTGCAAGTGTGATGCTGCAAAAAACTGGACGTAAGTTGCTGATTTTTACTTCTGTTATAACCCCAATGTTGTTGCGCCGTACATCCTTCTGACTTGCTTGCTCAGCTTGCAATGCCAACCATCCCAGATAAAGTCATCTCTTTGGAAGACATGCCCCTCTATGCAGTGCCCAGGTTTAGATAACTTCTACATTGGGAATGTCACATCTGAAGATTGTAATTCCACAGCTTGTGCTTATGCTGGTTACAGCAACTAGACAATCTTTGAATACCACAAGCACTCAGTCAACTTGCCCTGGTGAGCCGCGATTTGTTCATGACATACTAAAATTGGTCCATAACACTTGAGCACTAAACTGAGACATGTTTTGTTGTTTGTACAGCCTCTGGCAATGGCGTCTAGGGATGAGTTCAGGGACATGGAGGTGGAATATCATCCTGGTTGCTATCCATCTGATGTTGCTATCTGCTTCTTATTTGAGATAAATCTACATGGTGAAATCTGTAAAAGGGTGTAGTTTTGAGTTTATAGTAGCATTTATGCTTGTGGAGTGAGTGATCTTCAGTTCATCCACGAACATGATTAAGACAACCTTTCTTCTTTTCCCACTTTAGACATGCTACCTTGTGTCATTTGTTGTCTGTCTTCCAGATTCTAACTGTTGAATTTGACATTTTGTTTTCGTGAACGCTACGTCGGTTTTGTTTTTGTCTTTTGTAGTTTTAAATGATTTGGGGATTGTCAAAATTAATCCTTGTATCGCAAACACCTTCATTTCACATTAAGCTAAACGAAAGTGTCACTATTTTTGTATCACCAAAACATTTCCTCCTTATTTCATTCTACGTTATCTTACATCTTCTTATATGACTGCTGTATATGCTAAATATCATCATACCTTTATATCCAAACCAAATACCTGAATAGCTATTCAAACATAGCATGTTCGATAATATTAAAGATTCAAACACCAATTAGCAATAATCAAAGGAGAAACAAATCAAATCACTATAAAGTTTTCAAGAGAAAAAGCATGATGAAGAAAAGCATCAATACCCAAAAAGAATCAAAAGCAAAAATTTTATACACACACACACATTGCAGGGTGAACTTAGAGAATGGAAACCGTGAGAATGGTGAAACATCTAATGAAGAAAAGAAAGAGATTGTATTTAGTAGGAAGTTGAAACCTGCTAAACATGAAGGAATTTAAGTTCGCCATCTATAAGCGGAACTCCAATCGCTGAATCAACTTCTCCAAGAGACAAGTAGTATTATTATTTAGGCAAATGGCATGGGGAAACTGTTATTGTTGGTCCTTATATGAAAGGATGTGTGTGAAATTAATTGTCTTATGAAAAAATATCACAGTCTTCACTTATTTTTTATCTAATTAAATATCTCATATTGCTTCAACATGTTTTGGCACTGTAAATTTTAGGGATATTGATTTTTTATTTTGTACCCGACCACTAATATTCCTAGAGAAAGTTTTCAAGCTGACAAATACATATGTTCCTATTTCACTTTTTTTTTTCTTTTCATTTCTTTCTCTAACTTTTAAGTTTATCTTTAATTTTTATGCTTTTTAGTATGTTAGTTTTATATTTTGTGCATAATATCATAAAATTTTATTTCGTTTTCAAGTTTTAACTTACAAATTTATATTAAGATTTAATTAAATATTTAAAAGTTAAAATTTAAATTTTAAAAATTTAATCTTTATTTAATTTTGAACTTCTGATCAATCTATTAAGTTCTTAACATACCTTAATTCGTTAGGTGGCGACCTTTTAATTTAAATTCTTAATTTCAATATTTTTAAAAATTAAAAATTATAGTAGGAAAAAATTATTTGACTTTTCAAACAAGTAATATCTTTACATAAAATGATATGGAGAAATATTTTAGATTAAATGTGTGACTAAAATTACAATTTGTATATTTATAAGAGATTATTATTTTTTATAATAGCGCAAAATGAGAACAACTACACTAGTTAATTAAAAATTAAAAAAATTTAAAACTTAAATTTCAAATCCAGTCTTACTGTTCAGAATTTCGAGTTTACCTAAAAATATGCTCACCTCTGTAAATTGCTGCTCTTCTAAAATACTTTTTCTAAAATGTGATACTCCCTTGTCTCAAAATATTTTAATAAAAAAAAATACTACTCAAAAGAAGCAAATTTCAGTAAATGAAGAGTTCCTCAAAGCAAAAAAAAAAAAAAGGTTTTATAAAAGAGTCCAGAAGTAGTAATATATTAAGGTGTCAGAAAGCAAAATGCGGGAATATCGACTACGCAGCAAGCAGTGTGGTTCTTCGTTATGGCCAAACGTGGCTTTACCGACTCTCTTTCTTCTTTTATATTCCTAATCCTATACCCCATAATCCCTTGATTTCGGTTTAGCACCACCGTTCATCGCCGCCGGCAACCTCTTCCGACCCCAACACACTAGGTATGCTACTCGATTATCCCTTCTTTTACACGTACAATGACCTCCCGCAACCTGAATTCCCCCCCTTTACTTCTATTCCGTCTGCTCTAAATTCTTTCTTCAAATTGCGGCTTAGCTTTCTAAAGTGTAGTATGACCATTGCTATGAGTGAGTGGTAGAAATACGAGCTCAGGCTCGTTTTCTGCCTTTTCTTTTTTTGGCCCCACTCTGTTTCTCATTACAGAAATTTAGGGAAAAAAAGAGGTTAAACATATTGCATTTTTGCTAAAGGTTTATCATAATTACAATTCGTCAAGGAGAAAGGAAAAGGTTGCCACCTTACATTTATTAAAAGATACCATCCTAGTCTAGTCTACACCATCCAAAAAGGAAACTTACCATCTGGCTTAGAGTTTTACACTGTATAGCTTCAGGTATCAGCTGTTTTTTCCATGTTCTGCAACCGTACAATTAGTCCTGTTCTAGGAAATCAGTGTGCTGCTTTTTCTCGTTCTGTCGTAGTGTTAGTGTGTTACTGGGTTGTATAATTTCCATCATTTTTTAACGTCCACCCCTTCCTCTTCCCCAAACTAAACTAAGAGGAGTGCCAGGATTAAGCAGTTGGGAACGTTTCTTGTTTTTCCCTCTCTTCAGCGTGCTATATTCCAATGTATCCGTTCTTAAGTTTTTGTATGATGTCCTTCTACTTTGATTATGAAGTGAGGGACACCAGGTTATAAAAATGGAAGCTGCACAATTGACCAATATGGCGATGTATAACGGGCTTACCGAATTTGAAGTGAAAGAGGAGATTTCCAAAATCTGCTCGTCAAGATACTCACACTGCCATTGTTATTCCTTTTCAAGAATCAGTCAGAATAGCTTGAAATATGTTTACTGTAGCAACAATTGTTCCTTATCGATGGGAAAAAGCAAAAGATTTTTATCTTCACCTGTCATTTTCCCAAGGAAGTGGAAATCTTTAAGGTTCCGTAATAAGTCTGGGGTCTAGACAGTGGTGTGGAAGCTTCTGATTTGCAGGATACGACTGCTGCAACGGGAATTGATGATCTCTCAAGCTCAAGTGGAGAAGTAGTGTAAGACGCTGATCTCACTTAAGTTTTCTGGATTGTAGCTTGTTCTGTGCTAGTACATGATTAGGTGCAGGTCCTACTAGCAGTCATTCCCCATCATTATGCATAAGTTGTTTTCACTCTTGTCAGGGTCACTTCTTCAATATCCGTGTCTAACTTGGAGTGTTTTTCCTGTGACTATGAAGTGTTATCTAAGTAAGATCTAATTAGAATTGGCAGAAACACAAAGAATTTCTCACTAGTTATTTTCCTGGAGGTAGATTGTTCCCAAAAAAGGAAGAGTATCTTAGTATCTGAAATTGTTAATTTTTTACAATTGGCTGCTCGAAAATAGAACTCGTGCTTCCCCTGATGATGGTTACAACTAACTAATGCACTCTGCCCCTGCTTCCAATGTATCTAGCGCTGAACTTTTACTTTCATCCTGCATCAAAATATTTACAGTAACATTGTTGTAACAGGGTTATTACCTGTCCAAGATCTTGGTACTTCTGTGAGCTTTGGTATCTCAAGTGAAGACCCTCCTAGAATGGGCAAGGACAGTCATTTGTTGGCTTAATTGCCTGGGTTTGGAAACTTTAGCATCTATAAACATTGAAGCTATAGCCTTCACAATTGCTGTCTCTGGCATTACACATTTTATAAAAAAAAAAAAAAAAAAAAAAAAAAAGTAATTATTGCAGAGGTTAGGTTCATTGATGAAACTTAGAGATCTTCATTGACCTTAGTATGTATTCTAAACTTTTATATGCCATATTGTGGACCATATCCGTTAGCTACAATATATATTGAGTTTATGTGGTTAAATCCTGACAAAGTGGCATTACTGATTTGTCTTTTTGATAGTTTTCAAGTCAGCTATTTTTCTGGTCCTCATCCTTTTGGTGACATCATCATCATAGTTTTATTTTTTACTTTTGGTTGTACTGGCAAATATTCTCACAAGTATGAAGACACTTTACCCTTCACATCCCTTGCTGATCTATCTTCCTTTCAACCGCTGTGCTTCAGTGAGTTGAATGAGACTGTTCCTTTATAAAAAATGTCAAAAGTGAATCAGTAGAAGAGGCTCCCATGTCTATCTCAATCTGGAGGATGTCAGACGGAGCTTGTGATGTTGCCATAGCAATTGCTGGACAGGCCATTGACCCTTTGGCACAATTAATGGAGACTGCTTATATTGGGCGCCTGGGTAAGGTGGAACTTTTGCATTTTTTATGCAACTCTTTAATTGAATTTACAATCTCCCTGAGCTTCATTTTTTTTAAAACCATCTCCTGAGATCACAGAGGAACTGGTAGAAACAACCTTCTATTTGGGGGGTGGAGTGGGTGTCAAGCAAAAACTTATGTCAATGAAAAAGCCTTAATTGTCGTTAAGGAAGAGAATTAAGGATCTTAAATTAACGAAACTTCACCCCATCTATCGATGGTGGTAGTTCATCAAATGAGAACTAGTAGTTTCTGTAGCTAGTTGTCATGGTGTAGGCATAACGGTTGTGCTTGGACCGATTTAACATATATAACTTAACTAATTTTGTTGTGGCTACCAGATGTATTTTAGTTTCTATACTATTTAAAATGTGTGCCATCCTTCAGCTCGTGAGACTAGAAGAACATGATATTCCCTATCTGTGTTCTTTAAAAGAATTTGATTTTCTTCACTTTGTCCAATGAAGCTGGAAATGTATTTTTTTATCTTTTGGTTTCTTCCCCTTTTCCTTTAGAGGGATACCATGAGGTGTGAAGTGAGTGTTGGCTTTTTTATGCTTTCTTCTTTCCTGTTACTGTTTAAAGCTTGGGAGTTATTTCCGCCTTACAGGTTCTGTGGAGTTAGCTTCAGCTGGTGTCTCCATATCAGTTTTTAACATTATATCAAAGCTTTTTAATGTTCCTCTGTTAAGTGTTGCTACATCTTTTTGTGGCTGAAGACATTACAAGAATGCGACCAAAGTTTACATGTCAGGTAAATGTTGTGTGAACTTTTTGTCACTCATGGCTATAATTGCTTAGGTATTCAACTGACTTAGAGTTGATGTTCCTACTAAAAGATTTAGCCCATGCTCTGACTTTTTATGACCCACATTTGTCTATATGTTGTACAGAGGAGGCCGACGGCACTGATGGTAGGGTAGCAGAAAGGCATCAGTTTTCTTCTGTGTCTACAGCATTATTTTTAGCAGTTGGCATCGGCATAATTGAAGCTTTGGCTTTGGCATTGGGATCTGAACTACTTCTTGCTTAATGGGAATACATCTGTATGATGGCTATATATTTCTCGCTTCCCAGTCTTTTGGCTGAGTTCCTTCTTTTTTGTGCTTGCTTTTAATTGTGTGATGTATGTATTCAGCACGTGAGTGCACGTGTGAAATATTCTGAAGAAGGAAAAAGTTTTATACAAGGCCTGGCTCAGAGACCATTTGTCCTGGCTAATTTATAACCCATACAACTTTTGTGTTTATTTTTCAGACAAATTTGTTTGGCTTTATTGACTACTTTTTCCTGGAGGGAATGGGCCCGTTAATAGGGAAAGCAGAAGTGAAATGAGAGGGAGACCTTCATGAAATTGCAGCATGCACCGCTTGGGGTGCAGAGGAAGCTGCAATCATTAGGCTATAATATCAACCTGTAATTTGATGATGTCTATTAATAATCTGATATAGTGAAATATATATTGAACTCCATCTCAAGGAACATAAACCTATTTAGTTTGACTAAGTTGTGCTGTCTCAGCTTTTCAATTTAGTAATTCATGTTTGCAATCTGAGTGGATTGAGTTGTTTTTTGTTATTTAGCTGATTTTATCAGGTACAACAGTTGCACTTCTAGACTAAGGGAAGACCAGGTTTCTTCTTGTGATAACTAGATTCCTCAGTGCGCTAATTGGAGGGGAAAAATTCCTGATGACTTCTAAGGCAAGGTTTGCTAGGAAAATAGGAAATTTATTTATGGCTTCCAAAAATATTTCATCAAATTCTCTTCGTCATGCAGACCCTCAAACAAACATCGTTGTGTGCATGCATAAAGATTATGCATAAAGATTCCTATGAGTTCTTACTAAGAAAATTGTTTTGTTTGTAGACTTCACCTATGAGAGTTCCAGCAAAACAATTTCTTGCTCTGCGTGCTCTTGGTGCTCCTGCATTTGTTGTTTCCTTGGCCCTTCAAGGCATATTCCGTGGATTTAAGGATACAAAGACTCCAGTCTTCTGTTTAGCAAGTTTTGATCCCTGGCTGTTTAAGTGATAATAGTGCTTCCCCAATATCCTTTCTGCTGATTTTCAATACGTAGTTTTGACATATAAATTCCAACTTTTGGGTATCCTAAATTTGTGGCAGGCAATGTGCCATTCCATAACATTCTGGTTAACCTGGAGCACCTATGTCATTGATCATATATATCCTCTCCTTTAATCACTGCATTCTTAACTAAAAATTTCTTATTTGCACTTGAAGTTGTTGATCATGTGCGATAAGCTATATGGATGGAAGTGAAAATTGAAATATTTTCCTTTATAGCTCCCCAGTTTGGAGCATATTTTAAAATCTCTCTTGGATATTTGTGTATTACATCTAATGCTTTGGCTTCCCCGCAGTTTCAGGCTATTTTGTCGTTGTTATAGTCATAACGCCTCGCTTTTATGTAACGTAACAAGATTAAATTTGAAATATTCTCCACTTGGAGTCCAACCTTTTAAACATCAGTCTAGAGCTTCTTACTTAATTAGGTGGTTCCTGTGGAAAATAAGGAAGCATTATGAATACCTGCATATCTTTTAATTTGATGTTGGATCATTATAAGTTAATTTGTATGGTTCTTTGTGAGCACTGCAAGTTGGTGGTTATTCTCTCCAAGAAAACTCTGACCAAAACAATCGATTCCTTAGTTCTTAGAAAATAATATTTGTATATTACATAAAAATATCTTTTTAATACTTAACCTACTCATAAACTTTTAATCATGTAAACTTTGTTTGATCCCTAAAATAATAATAGTGTAATAAAAAATAAAATGGAGGGGTTAAATCTAAAGCCTTTTTGATTATTAAATGCCATCTGATCAATGTTTATTGTTAAGTAAACAATTTGATAGTGAAAAAGATTCCCGTGTAAGTGTTAAATGGGACAAATGCCCAAAAAGATTAAGTTTTTCCTCACTTCTAAAGTTGTATGTCAGTGCAATTCTAATGTAATTTACAAATGCAATTCCTGTCATTCCTAGATACGTTAATGGAGCTAAAGTCATACTTTTGTAATATTGTAGCATACTATTTACGCAGGCATTGGAAACTTTGTAGCTATATTTTTGTTTCCCTTACTTATGTATTATTTCGGCTTGGGTGTTTCTGATGCTATATCCACTGTCATTTCACAGTATGTACTCCTCTCTTGTCTACTCTCTTATACTTGTTCTTTTTATCAATTCTCTGTACTTTGTATGAATGAATTCCTTATAAGCTTCCAATTTTCTAGATACATAGTGGTCTTTACTAAGATGTGGTATTTAAATCAGAGAGTAATGATATTACCTCCACGATTTGAAGAGCTGCAATTTGGTGGCTATTTAACATCTGGGTGAGTGTTACTCGAGATGCGTATTCCAAGATTCCTCTGATTTGAAAGTTGAGCTCACCTTTGTGTTTGTACCACAAGAATCCCTTGATGCTTGTTGTTTCATGGCTGTGTAATTTTCATGGTAGTTAAAGATTCTTCTACTTTGTATTTGTGCTGCTTAGGTGGTTTTCTCATTGGAAGAACTCTTTCTGTCCTTTTCACAATGACACTTGCTACATCAATGGCTGCCCGTCAAGGTGCTGTAGCGATGGCTGCTCACCAAATATGCTTACAAGTTTGGGCTTAGTTGCCCTCCTCACAGACACTGGCTGCATCTGCACAGGTAAATTGATATAAATGAAGTCCTTTGTCCCTATGGTTCTAATTCTACTATAACTTTTCTTTTTCTTATGTATCTCCTATACATTAAAATCTATATCTGTCTTTTGTGCATGTATATTTGTCCCCTATGCTATGCCAATTCTTTTCTTGTTTATGGTGTGTGCATCATATGGATTGGCAAACTACGCCTGGTGCTTATTGAAGTCAGCAATTATGTCAGATTATATATTATAGGATTTGACCTGGGTAATGGTTGATCTCATGTATCTTATCACACATTTTCAATTTGAGGCAACTACTCTTTATTTTGTTTCCAGGCGTTGATTGCTAGTTATTTATCAAAACGCGATTATGTGGTAGCAACCGAAATACATACTATAAAGCAAAGGTTTGTGCTTCCCTTCTTTTTGTGCCTTCAGCCTGGGCAAGTTGTGAGATGCCTTTACACTAATTAGTATAGAGTTTGGAACTATAATTTGCAGATAGGGCTAGTTGCAGGTGTGTTTTTGGCGGCTGCATTAGCTGTTTCTTTTGGCTCTCTATCTACTTTATTTACCAAAGACACAGAAGTAAGAAGAGTGGCTAATACAGGTTTATTGGTATGGCCCTATACCTTTGTGGGTATTTCATTAAATTTGTCAGTGATTTAACAATGAGTAAGATGTTCTTATCTTTGAATGGTTCTTTCATGAGTGTGGTTATTGCTAAGAGACTAAGTTTAGAACTGTAAAATTGGGTTACTTGTCAGTGCCAGTCAACCAATAAATTCTCTTGCCTATCTTTGATGGCCTCCATTATGGTGTTTCAGACTTCGCTTATGCAGCTCGCTCCATGGTAAGCTTGTAGTGCATTACGATATCAATACTTACCATGTGTATATATATTCACACTAGTAAACCCCTCTTCTTCGGCATACAGATGCGGGTGGGGGCAATATCACTGGGCTTCTGCTTTGTGCTCCTAGACTTCTTGGTCTTCCTGGTGTTTGGTTGGGATTGACCCTTTCAAGTGGGATTACGCATGATGGCTGGGTTTATCAGGTATGGATATCGCCCATCATCCTCCTTTTTGCATGCAAACTAGAACTGTGCTTTGTGGGTTTAGGTATGTGGTTCCATGTTTTTCCTGGACAAGATTCTTCTGATGCTCTGTGTACTGTTTCTTGTCTGTGTTCTAAGGTATTTTCCATTGATTCAGCACTAAACACACTCGATTTCCATAGGAAGCTGAGGCGAATGAGTTAATGTTAGATAGGCATAATGTTTCAGGAATTCTAGATGAGCTGTGCTTGTGTTTGTAGTTTGAATAACTGAAAATACCTCTCGCTTATATTACATGCTTTATCAAGCAGTATTTTTTGTGTTCCAGGTTATTGTCAAAGAAAAGTCCTTGGTGGTTTCTGCACTATGGCTAATAAAATGAAGCTAAGGTTAGTAGATTTCATTTGAAGGTATATCCAAATAAAGTTTTCCTTGAATTTTGATTGAACTTTTTATTCCCCGCATAACAGATTCCTATGTTATTCTCTCTGCATGATGGTCGCTGTATTACAATAGTTGCATAACGAATTAATTAGAACAACCTGAAATATATATAACTGCTATTGGACGAATCAACTTCGTAGTCATAGGGATGTCAGCCAATTGTATTATCTGATGCAGTTTGAAATGATGGTCTGCTATTTTAGTACTAAAGCAATGAATATCCCGCTGCTGTCATTCCTGGAAAAGATGATGTGAATGTTACCCATGCACAATGAGCAAAATTTGAACTGAATACTGGCATGACTGGCAAAGCAAGATGCTTTTAATTTACTGGGACAAAGCTATTTTGTCATTTTTGAACTACACAATGCACATTATAGTCCATTGCCTTTTTTCTTTCTTTAGTGTAGGTTTACCTTGTATCCGATATTAGTAAATCCAAAAATTTTAAGATTGTCTAGTGCTGCTATTCAGTTGTTTTCAAGTTATTGATGATCTCATTCCGCGTTCTCTTTCAGGTTATTATTGAGTGGATTAGAATTCTCAGACCTTAAAACGTATGAAACTTCCTTTCATATTCGGGATTCAAAGATCTGTCATGACTGCAATAATGCCTTTGTGGTTGGCTTGGCCTATGTACATATGTTGGATCAGAACTGTGTATTTACTTATCGACATTACTTCCTTATGTACATATGTACCCTGTAGCTTTTTGGCTTTTAGTTGAATTTTACGATGTTGAGCATCTTGGTTTGCCAGAACAGAAGGAAATAAAAAAGTTGATTAGCATCCCTGGAATTTACTTAATCAATCATTCCTTTTATTTCTTGAGGTCAATCAATCAAATCCCTGCCACTTGATCCCGAAGGCCTTTCGAATAAACTTCGACTTGCTAAATGGGGTTAAAGTCCTGTGCTTACCGATTGGTTCGATTCACTCTTGTGTATTATTAGTTCGTTTTATCGATTTTTGATTTATAAACACGTTAAATCGATAATCAAAACCAAAGAAGATATTCATTATTGATTTTTGATTAATCGATTTTGGTCCTTAATGGTTTGATTTTCAGTTTAATCGATAAGAAAATGTTCCTCTAATTTTTTTTTAGTTGTTTTCTCTATTTTCATTCGCTCATATATGCATACTTTTTATGCATAAAAATCTATACAAATTGTATGTAGAAATAAATTAAAATAATTTCTTTTAAAGTAGAAAACTTCGATGCAATAGTACGGTAAAAGTCTCAAAAAAAAAAGGGTCAGTTCACATATTACACTTATGGGTAGAATTTCATCAAGCCAACTACATCATACCACAGGCTTTAAAATTAAAGTCACTATTATATAATTAGGAATAAAAAGATAATTTTATTGTGATTTTATCGTATATCGTTTAATCATTAATTTAAATTTTAAATTAAAAATCGAACTTACAGCGCAATAAAAAATAATTACAAAACTGTTTAAAATCAAGTAGTCCAGTAAACCGATACCAATAAATCAATAGCATTTTTTGGCTTAGCTTTTATCGGTTTAAATAATTTTTGTACATCCTTAGAATAAGGTATGTATATATTTTATCTTCTCCAAATTTCACTTTGTGGAAGTACACTCGAATTTGGATGTTGTGATCAATCAAATCCCTAGTGGTCTTGGCAAACTTGTTGTACACAGAATACAGTTGAATTGGCTGTCTGCTCAGCCTTCTCTCCTTTCCTTTCCGAGGATGCTACCCGTGTTCTATAACGAATTTCTCCTTGCCACTCTATCTATAGTTATAGGCTGTCCGGGCCCCATCCAACGGCACAACACAACACCACCCTCTTTCCTCGTATTCATTTGTTTGTCCATGGAAGAAAGATTTATCTCCTTTTAATCCTAATGCTTTCCTTAGCTAATACCATCAAGATTCATTTGGGGTGGTTTATAATTTTACCTCTTAAATTCATGGTTCTTAATTTTTTTCCCTTTACATATTGAAGAACAAAAAATAATAAAATTTGCTAGGGAAAATGTTCACAGTCATAAGTTCATCAAGTATGTCTTAAAACATGTTTTTAATAAAGACGAATCCCGCACACGCTATAAATTTAGTGGCCCGAACTATTTCACAGTAAGCTCAAAGAGTAACAACTTGTGTCTCAGGAAATAAGATCACAGCATGACATAAGTTCAGTAGTTTATCTTGCGAATTAGATAAACACTTGAATTATGCCCCAAAGTAAATATTCTCTAAAAAGTTTTGCGCTGTGAAATTAAGTCATAATTGAGGATACTTTAGATAATAATTTTTTATTAAATGAGCAGTAAGAATAAAAATAAAAACCACAGGCAAAACTTAAAAATCACATCGAAATAGGGCAGTCCGTGCAAAACTTGTGTTGAACGTCTTTCATTTGATGTACACAAATGAGTTTTGCAATGTTTGGTTATCTGTGTTAGCCCAGCTTATCATAGTGAAGCCTCAGCTGTGAGAAGATCACTGTTGTATCTTCATTCAACCTTAGTCTCTTAAAGTGTTGCCCAGAGCAAAAAGAACACACTGTGAATGAATGTATAAATAAGCTTTTATGTTGAATGAGAAAGAGAGACCAACGATAAACCACACTTTTTAGCAAGTAGTAATAACATTTATCACCAAAGTAGCAAACTTAACAAACCACGACCAAGTAACACAATGTCTGTCCAAACAATAGTACTAAGAAACAAATAACACTCTCAGAAGTGGCACAGGTGTAACAGCTTCTTGATATGAGGTGATGCTCGAACACTGCAAGAGAAGGCAACCTCTTTGGCTGTGCTGTTCACTGATCTACATTTACCTTCAAACACCCTTTGAACCATATAGCATGTATACACTCTGTATATATATAGACCATCCTGAAGATACTAGCTTGATGAGGTTTCCCCTTTAGCCTGATATGCTCAGCCCATCTCTTGGCCTTCAAGGCGGCCTATGAATCCACATTAACAGTCTATCCCATAAGGTTATAGCAAAGACACAGTTACCATAGAGGTGATCTCTAGTTTCAAGGAAAACACAATGAGGATCAACATCCATGTCCCAATTAAGCAGTCTTATCATTTGTGAGAAGTCCTCTTGGAAGTGAAGCCATAGTGGAATAGGTCTTTATTCTCATTTCCGAAGACGAAGCACTTCCACGGTACCCTCATATTATCTCCCTAGCAGCTGCAACTAGGTATGTTTTATAAAGCCCTCCTGGTTAGGACTTGATGATGGATGTGCCCCAATTCCTCTTGCTTCATGATCTTAAAAAAAAGACAGTAAAAAATGTAAGGAAGAACTAAAATAAAGAGAAAGCTTTATTTTCTTGAAACTGGGATGGGAAACTTGGGTGCTGCTCTTATATTGGGCCTGCATAATCCATTGGTCCATAAGGTTCAAACAACTCAGCCCAAAGACCCTTTTTCCTCTTAGGATTCCAGCCCATGTCCTTGCAGAGTTGGTCATTGTGCCACACATGCAACGCAGCGATGCTTGATATCCTGTTGTAATTCCTATGAGAATATCTCTTCTTGTATTTATTCCATTCTTCTATGTCTTTTTCCATGACTTTGATGCTAGGTAGCTTAAACTTTCCATCAAGAAGCTCTGCTAGCCATCGACACCTTATTTCCGAGGTGTACAGATTAGCTATGCTTTCTGAGAATCCAATTATTGCCACTTGTGGAATCTGGGGATGGATGCATTCCTGATAAACTAAGAGCATTATTTTCACATGAGATGTATAGTTCTGATGCATTATTGCAAAAGTATTCTTTATTACTCACCTATAAAGCGGGACTGCAGAATCAACTGAGCCTGCTATGAATTCCCGATATTTTGGTGATTCAAAAAATGTGTTTGAGTATCACTCCCTTTGAAGCCAGTAGCTAGTATGACTAAATCGGATTTTATTGGTTCGGCCCCGACCTCGAACACGATAATTCTCTTTAGAAACCCAAAAGTCTCTTGCTTTCTCTTGATGAGTTTTATACTTCCTTCCATCAACTCGTCAGTAGAAGTCCTCCTGCACTATAGCAATTGTACATGAACTCAAATCTTTTGAAGAAACTATGCTCCGGCACCATTCCATATTTTGTGAGCCTGTTTTTATGTTTTATATAACTTTCTACAAATTTTGAGAAGGCCCACCTCTGTCAAATGATTACTACTGCAGCGTTAGTTTTGTGAGAGGAAGAGTAGAAACTGACTAGCTAGTATTGTGTAACACTGAACATATGAGTGTAGTAACAAATTCAAAACGACTTATCATAACTTCGGAGATGGATGGTGATAGCTTGAGAAAGGATAGTAGTAGTAACTTAATTAAAATGTGCAATGCGTTGTTTAGTCTTATAAATGAGTCCGGAAAGAAGAGCAAATTACGTAATTAAATGGTGAAAGAGCTGTGGCGAGGAGACTTAGAAGAAGGCCTTCACCGGTTTATGCACCATGAGCTCTGAGAATCTATTTAAATAGAGTTTTACCAAAGGGAATCCCCACGGGAAATAATCAGGAAGGTTCCAATGCGGGGTCCTGATTACTACTGTGCACGGACGTTCAACCCCTAATAATACATTAATTAATTAGTGCGAATTAGCAGCAGCAGCCCAAGAATAATGAAGTATTATAACTTCTAAACAAGAAATCAAGAGGAATCCATTAACTACTTAATTACCATTAACCGCAGAGCACTCCATGGCAATGTCCATTCCTGATTTTTGGAATCCAACGACAGCTACATGTTTTCCTCTGACAAAGTCTGCCGCAGTTTTGGAGTCCATATTGGAATAGTCCATTGAATGGATCACTTTGCCTTCAAAAGCTTCAGGGCCTTTGTTTGGAGGGAACTCAGGGATGTTTGGGACTTGACTGAACCTTCCCACACAAACTACTACAAAATCAACTTGGTATACCTACATTCATGGATTTTATCGATCAAACCGACTTTGAACATTTGACCTAGGCATAACTTACCTCAACTTATTTCTTGCAATTTTTTTTAAATTTTTTTTCCTGTCAGAGGGACAGTTTCGACTACCTTTTATTATTTAAATACGTAAAAATAAAAATTAAAAAATCACAAATTCGGTAAGTAAAGTTTAAAAGATATATCAGGAATGACCCAATTAGATTTGCATGAACTACTAATAGTCAAGTTTCATTTAAAATATGTGCTTCTTGACCATTTTCTTTGTTCCTTAATTCTTTTGAACCACTTTCTAACCATGAAAGTCACCTTATCTAGAATTTCTTTTTGTTCAAACGTCTGCACAGCGAGGAAAGAACAAGTGGGCATAGTGTCCTTATCAAAAGAAAACCCCTAACATATGGGTGAGTTTGGTCAGCAGGATTGTTTAGGAAGGTTATTAAAAATATTTTTAATTTTAAAATATTTGCAATTTTTTAAAAATAAAGAAAAATGATTTCAAAAAGAAATAAGCTTCATAAATAACATTGCCACGATCAGATCCTCTTCACCCTTAACACACCTCGTCTTCATCTCCACCCCCACAATCCCCCGCACCTCCACTCATATAGTATCAATCTAAATTATATAAATACTTTAAAATATATTTTTTATTTACATATTATATGAAATTTTACTTATTTTTTCTCAAAAATATATTCCATCCTAGGGCACAATCTCAGTTGAAACTTGAAAGAGAAGCAAGTCAAATAAATCAAAGACCAAAAGGAAACTGTACACGTTTCATTTAAAGCGAAAGAAAGAGTCAAAATTGGAAAATGTTCTTGTTATGGGTATTTTCGGAAAAAGTATTATAGGGAGTAGCGAGTTTGCATTTTGTTAATTAACTTAGAAATATATTTTTATTAATATTAGAATAGCAATTTATATTTAAATAGCAATTCAGTAATATAAAAAAGAAACTGTATCAGAGGAAGAAAACACTATCCCATCATACATCAATGACAGGTTACACTTAATTGCTTTTTTCCTCCCACTTCACCTTTTCCATTTCTTTGCTTCCTCCCCTTTTCATCTTCTTTTTTTTTCCATTAACTTTATTTTAATATTCTATTTTATTATTCAAGTTCACATATAATAATTTCTTAAATTGGTATTTACATATTTAACCTAAAATGTTTCTTACATGTTCTCTTATAAAATTTATAAAAGATACCTGATTAGTAAAATATTACTCCTATTCTTATATAAAAGTAATTGTTTGTTTATATATTTTAATATTAAAGAGTATGATAATCAGTAGATATAAAGTGAGAGAGCGGTAGTCACTAATCAAGACATATCCTACTAATTACCTCGAAAATATCTCAAAGGTCACTCACCTATGAAAAATTATATATTAAAGTCATTCAATTTTGTTTTGTGTCAATAAAATCACTCAATCTAAAACTTTTCTCTAATAAAATCACTCACCTTATATTTAAAATAATGACATGATGAAATTAATTAATTTTTATGTCATACAGCCATAATTCCATAATAAAATAAAAAATTAAAAGAAGACTTATATCTTATCTACTAGCATAAACTCATAACTGTAATTTTGAAAGGAGAGCAACTTTTTTTAGAATAATTGCAAAAAAATAATAAAAGAAAAAAAGCAAAATACATATCAAGGATTGAGATCCGAGGGAAGTAATGTATTTCCAGATTATAGTTTATGTTGGGGATGAAAAACTTAAATAGATAGATAATGAAAGAGAAAAAGAAATTAATAAAAGAAAAAATATAAGAGTGATGAATCAACAGGAAATAAATGAATGAAAGCGTTCCACTGCCCACTTTTTATTTATTTATTTATGTTTTATATGTATATGTTTAGTTTTTATTATTGAACATTTTTTATTTGAATAGAGAAAAACCGTAATCTATTTTATTTTTATTAAAAGGAAATCAAGTTTCTATATAACAGATTCATACTTTAAATTATTTTTAGAAAAATCGATATTCGGAGATTAATTTTTTTGAAAAAAATTTGAAGAATAAATGTAAAGCCTCTTTTAAATTTTGTAGGCTTATAATCTTGAAAATTAGAGGATTGTTAGTGGGTCGGGTATTTTTTTTATTTTTATTTGTAGGTGAATGTCTATATGGATAAAAATTTAATTTATGTTCAATAACAAATTTAATAGAGATAAAATTGAGTGATCTTATTGAATAAAATAAAAATTGAAATGACTTGCTACATAATTTTTCGTAGCTGAATGACCTTTGAGTATATTTACTCTAATTGCCTCATTACACCTCAATTAACTATCACATCCTTGATATTTACTAGTGGAACAAATTCTACACTCTATTTATAAAGATGTTTTCTTCCTTGTGTTGATATACATAAAAGAAGATGACAAATATATGTAGTAGATATAAAAGAATTTTGTATTATGTTTATAATATTGAGTTTAGTGTAGTGAAAGAAAAAATTGACAAAAGGAAATATTATAAGCCTTCAACTAATTCACTATATAAAAAAAGTAATTTAATGTTTAAGGAAGGTGTTAGCAGAAGCTGATTCTTTAACTAATTCAAAGGTTTTAAGTCATAATACACAATAAGATATTTGCTTGACGGCAAGATCAGACCATAGCAAACTTGAATCTTCTTAAAGAATGAGATATCCGCATCTTATCTTAAATATTAATTTATTATTTTAATTTTATTTTTAACTGCAATTTATGAATATCACCAAGTCAATTATAGTAGACTAGCTAAGCAATTAAGCAGAAAAAATGAGAACTTTTACTCTTTTTTATAACTTGAACAAACTAAAGTAATTTTTTCAGATTTTGATATACGTAATTAAAAATGAAAATTATTTTCCCCGTTAATTAAACACCATTACCCGTGTGGATAGCGTAGAGCGTCCTACGGTGACGTGTTCCACTTGCCTTTATTGTTAAAAGGGTCGCTCCACAAATCCCATTCTCCGGCTCCGCCACCATCTTCATAGCTGAGGCTCAACACTTTGGTATTGAAGTGAATGTGTCGGATCAAATCGAAGTGATGAGCGTACGATTCGATGTAGTCCAGCACCGTTTGCTGGTCGGGGAATACTTCAGCAACGGAATCGGGCCAAGGGAAATCAGAGAACTGGTAAAGGGGTTTTGGGGTCTGCAGCTTGGTGCTCCCAATGGTCTTGCTCCAAACTCCCCCAATGCTACTGGATTCCGAAACACACCGGATCAAACTTGAATGTAGTATTTGCGCCCAATAGGCCGCTGACTCCACCTCCAATTATGCCTATTACCTGCTTCTCCCCTCTCTCATTAGTTGCCATTGTTACTGCAATTTGTTTTTTTCTTTTTTCTGTATGTAATAATGTGTGTATGCTTGAGTTGAATTGTCTTCTATCTATTTATCGATCGAACTAAAAATAGGTATATGATGGGAGAGCAGGGAGATGAGATAATCTGACACCTGTCTTGCATGGACTAATTACTCGTGGCCAATGCTTTTTCTCCGTAATAAAACACTCACAAAATGTTAAATGTCTCAAAATAGTCGTGATTTTAAATATAACATCCAAATTAATAAGTTGTCAAAAATGTAAAGGAAAGTATGACAAATGAATTAAGCAGTGTATCAAATTATTTGTTGACATAGAAAAAAACAAAGTGATGGGAAATCTCTTAAATTATTTTTTATAACGATCCCTTCCCAATTCATGCAATAATACTTTTTGCTTTTTTTCATAGTTAAATTAACTAATATTTAATGTTAAATTGAATTAAAGAAATTTAATATTCAAAAATTATACATAAAATATTTTAAATTACAATTTTTTAAATTTCAATTAAATTACATGTTTTTTTTGTTTTTTTAAAATATTAATCAAACTTTACTTTGCTTAAATATTAAAAAAACATATAAATTGCGTTTTTGAAAAAAATTTACTATTCATAGTAATTATATTAAACACGAAGTGTATAAAAATTCTGCTGCGTAATAAGGACATGATACTTGCTTGGTTAAATTCTGTGCATAAATAAGGAAGGAAACCGTAAAAAGAAAAGGGAACATGGATACTTGCTTGGGAGTATAATATTTTAAAGAACTATATATTAAGACTATTCAATAAAACTTTTTATTTTTATATATTTTTAAATTTCGCATCTATTTATATTGTTTTTACTAACAATCGAGTTTATTTAGACATCTTAAAAGGTTTTAAAATAAGGGAACAAAATAACAAAAAGAGGCTTAAAATAAAAGGAAAGATAAAATGATTTTTCAGTAAAATAGATGAATCATGTCAATGTTGAGCTCCTCTTTTGAAAAATAAAATCAATTCCGACTTAATTAAAAAAGTTGTTAATTTCAAAATATCATGATCAACAAACATGGTTAGTCTTCAAGCGCTATAAATATATATATATTTCTAATCAATTATAAAGTATGAAACAGTAAATTAAATAGAGTGCATCCGAAAACGTACATACCCTGTGAATTGAGGCTAAAGGCAAAAAGTTGTAAATGTCAAAACAAAGATAAATGCACAATATTCACTATTTATTTCTTCCATTTATCCTATGTAAAAATAAGCCCGAAGAGGAAGGACCAATATGGCAAAGTCCACTATCATTTACATCTATTAACTTTTGCTTTTTTAAAAATTAAACATTTTTTTAATTTTTTTTTAATAATGAACATTACTCTTCTTGTCTTAATAGACTTTTCTAATGTCTATTTTGCTGCACATATTACAATCTTTATTTATTTATTTATTTTATTTTTTAAAATCATGATATCTTTTATTTTTAATCTATATAACAAATTTTCAATAGGAAAACTAAATACTATTTTCTAGAAAAAAAAAAACAAAATCAAAAATATTGATGAACTGTATAAGCCAATTACATTATATAATGAAACAAATGAGCAAAATAAAAGGTTTAACTTTATTAAGAATAATAAGAATTCTAATATTTATTTATGCAAGTAAATATAATAGAGGATGATAACTTAATAAATATATTTTAATGTAAATAATAAAATTAATTAACAAAGATAGAGGTATATTTTATAACAAATGCCTCTATTTGTATTGCAAATATATTTCAAATTATAATTTTAAAATATTTTATTTATGACAATTAAAACTCATTTATGTATATAGACAATATAGAATAAGAGATAAGTAGAACTAAAATATACATATATAATTTAATGCATGTTATATTAAAATAATAACCATAAAATATAGCATAGATTTTAATTTAAAATTAAATAAACAGAAACAATAAGGAGAAAAATTGAGTTGAGTAGAAAAGGTGGAGAATCAAAACTGATAAAAACCAGCGCAGCAGCGCGTGTCAAAAGATATGTTTCGAATTCGTACATCCAGTATCATGCTTTTAGTATAATGAATCAAACTTACATATTAATAATTCTAACACTATAGATACATAAATTATGTTATTCTGAAAAAATCACATCATAAAAGAAAATATAAATAATTCTATCTTAATACAAATACTGACAACTGATTTGATAGCTCGAACTTTACTTGTTGCTATTACCACAATATTTACAAACAGAAAAAGAATTCATTTGAGGAGTCTGTGAACACGAACGATAGTAAGATGATTCCTTAATTGGCTCAAGGTAGCTTGAGCCTTGAGAACCTGATAGAATTTTTTGAATGGTTCACCGCTCACGTGAATTTCTGCGACTAAAGGACAAGGTATTTGCCGTGAAGTGTCGGTTGAACAGGCATATACATCCTTTCTTTATTTTTTATTTTATTAAGAGATGAATAAAGTTTGTTCAAAAGATAATCTCAATATTATTCATTTTTATATAATAATTAACAAACAACTCCTACGTTATTAAATAATTGTCTGCGCCTAATGTTGGAGCAAGCACGCATTTTAAATATCAAAATAATAGTATTAATATAATTTGAAATTATTTTTTTATGTAACTATTAAGACTTATTTCACCATTTGTTACCCTCTAAGACTTAAATATTGTAAACACTGTCACACCATCTACCTCACTTAATATACTTCATTATTCTTTAATTTATTAAAATAACAAATACTAATTTATATGAAAAAATATTTTCTTTATTGTGTGTATGTTGTAAGATGAGGGATGATACATCATGTAACAAACGTGCAAACAAGCTATGAGGAAAAATTTAAACATAGGAAAAGAGGCTTCATTATTGTTGAAATTTGAAAGAGAGAGATGGGAGACCCTGAGCCTATATTGGGCCTGCGTAATCCATTGGTCCGTAAGGTTCGAACCACTCAGCCCAAAGACCCTTTTTCCTCTTAGGGTTCCAGCCCATGTCCTTGCAGAGTTGGTCGTTGTGCCAAATATGCAATGCACCGATGCATGATCTCCTGTAATACTTCTTTGAGTATCTCTTCTTGTATTTATCCCATTCAGTTATGTCTTTCTCCATCACCTTTACGCTAGGCAGCTTGAATTTTCCGTCAAGAAGCTCCGCCAGCCATCGACACCTTATTTCCGAGGTGTACAGATTAGCTATGCTTTCTGAGAATCCAATTATTGCCAGCTGTGGAATTCGGGGATGAATGCATTCCCTGATAAACCATGAGTATTATTTCCACATGATGAGATGTATAGTTTTGGTGCACGAATGATGTATAAGTCGGATTTTATTGGTTCAGCCTGACCCTCAAACACGATACCTTCTTTGGAGAATCCAAAACTTTAGCTTGAGCTTCAGACGTCCTTCCGCCACTCTGTCGGTGAAGCCTCAGGCACTGTAGAAATTAAACAGGCACTCAATTCATTTAAGAAACTATGATCTGGCACCATCCCGTGTTTTGAGAGCTTGAGCTTGTGTTTTATATGGCTTTCCACAAATTTTGAGAAAACCCACCTCTGTAAAATGTGAGAAATGATTAATTATCACTCATGTGCTCAAACAGCCATTTGAGTATATATATTTATTACTCCATTTTTATGAGATTAATTAGTCAGTATGATAACAACAATTACCAATGGTGAAAGAGCTGTGGCGAGGAGACTTAGAAGAAGGCCTTCACCGGGTTTATGCACCATAAGTTCTGAGAATCTATTTAAATAGAGTTTTGCCAAAGGAATCCCTACGGGGAATAATCGAAGGTTCCAATGCGGGGTCCTGATTACGGCCAGTAATGACGTTCAACCCTAATAATACATTAATTAATTAGTGCGAATTAGGAGCAGCAGCACAAGAATAATGAAGGTTATAATCAAACAAGAAATCAAGAGCAATCCATTAACTACTTAATTACCATTAACCGCAGAGCACTCTATGGCAATGTCCATTCCTGATTTTTGGAATCCAACGACGGCTACATGTTTTCCTCTGACAAATTCTGCTGCAGTTTTGGAGTCCAGGTTGGAATAGTCCATTGAATGGATCACTTTGCCTTCAAAAGCTTCAGGTCCTTTGTTTGGAGGGAACTCAGGGATGTTTGGGACTTGACTGAACCTTCCCACACAAACTACTACAAAATCAACTTGGTATACCTACATTCATGGATTTTATCGATCAAACCGACTTTTCAACAACAGAATTCAAAATTTTTCATTTACTAATTAATAAGTTAAACATAAACTAAATAAAGTATCAGATAAAAATACTAGCTACAATTTTAAGCATAGAAATATTGGTGTTTTTCTTTTCCGGTGATTTTTGTGCATAGATAACGTAAAAAAGTATTAAATACACAATTATAAGATTACTTATAAAGTAATTAAAGACAAATATTTATAATCGTTAGCATTCATTGGTAATCTGTTACTATAATTAAGTAGATAATATATAATCTTAAATAATTTTTCTTCATATTACTGCTTGGTACAGAGGTTAATGAAAAGAGGAAGAGAACAGGAAAGAATAGTCGAACAAGGTATAGATCGATCAGTGAGATTTGAGGACAATTTTAATGATCATTATCATTATTTCAATTTAAAAGTCCGATCTAAATGATCGTTATTAATTTACTTGAATTCAATAGCTTATTCAAATTATATATATATATATATATATATATAAATATTTTTTTAATATTTAACCATAAATTTAATAACGTTAACCTGAAATCATTATAAGAACTCATCAACTTGGGAATTGAATCTTTACACAAAAGTCCGGGATGCTCAGGGATAACTTAAATAAACAGTTCTAAGATGTACTTTTCTCTCCAATAATGTATACTACGGATTGTTTGGAAAGTTAATATTTGATAAAAGACCTAAATTTTATGATAGCTTTTTGGTAGATTTCACTTGCATCACATACATAAGTGATATGAATTTTTATAAGTGATAAGACTAAATAAGATATTTAAGATGTGTATTATTTTTTAAAAATATATATATTTATAAAACCAAAAACAATAATAAATATAAAAAAATTAAAAAAATTAATAATATTTAAATTAATTTTAATTATAAAAGCTTAAAAATATATATTTTCTAAGAATTATATATTTTCCCAATGGTCTTGCTCCAAACTCCCCAATGCTACTGACTCGAACACCGGATCAAATCCTTTGGAAATGCAGTATTTGCAGGCCAACAGGCCGCTGGTTCCACCCCCTCCACTATGCCTATTACTCTGCTGCTTTCCGCTTTCCTTTGATCATCTGACATTGTGTTTCTTCAATAACACACACATTAATTCTCTCTCACTATAAATGAGTGCATTGTATATACAGATGGCGGGATGATATCATTTTATTGACTTCTTATCCAATAATTAATCGGTAATTAGTTTATTACTACTTCGCCGGTCGATATGCACAAAACTGATATTACCATATACTCCCCCATTCATTTTTTTTACTTATCCTGTTTCACATTTTAAAATCAGACTATATAAATTTCTAAACATTGTGTGTTATATTTTTATCAAGAATAAGGAATATATTTGTTAGTCAATTTAATTAAAAAATAATAATAATAAAAAAAAAACAAAAAACACGAGACTCCTTCACGAGAAGTTATGAGTTGGGTGATAGACACCGTTTAAATATAATTTTCTTTTAGATATTATACTAAATTTACTATACGCACGTATTAACGATGATATTTTAAATATTTTATTTGTATTTATCAATATATTTTAGAAAATATTAGCCAATATTTAAGTATGGTTGTTAGAGAAATAAAATTATATAAAAGTGTCACTATTACTATAGGTAAATTTTTTTATAAAATATGATCGATTCTAAAAAAGAAATTGTACCGTTATAAAAACAATATTGTTATAACGAGGTTGCTGAGTAAATGAAACTAATTGGGAGCTGATATTACTGATTGATTACCAATCCTATTAGTGAGAAGATATATTCATACAATTTGAAGGAAGAAAGAAGAAAATTAGAAAGAGAATACGGTTAATTAGCGCAGGGCCCATATTTAAGCATTAATTCTCAGATTTGGCTCCATTTCCTTTTCTTTCTTTTCCAGAGAATACGGTTAGTTTCTCAAATGGGATATTTGGTGCAATCATGACTCTTTTGTTTTTTTGCATAATGTAAGTTACGTATTCCTTACAATCACGACTTTTTTGCATACTTATGAAACAAGAGGATAGGATGGATCTAAAAGAAACATGCAACTTGATAAATTTAAAGGTGGCATTTTCAGATAATCTTACTTTCTTAAAGGTGGAAGTGGGTTCTTTCACGTACTCCCTTTCCTTTTTGGCTTTTTGCATAATGTCTCTCCTAATATTTAAGGAAGAGGAAGTCACATGATTTAAAACAAAATATCATGTATGGCGCTTCATTTTTTATTATCATAAATATCTTTTATTCATCTACACTTAAAATTATTTTTTAATTTATAACGTATTGATTATTTTTCTCAATTTAGAAAATCACATGACTTATAAGGATTTGACATAAATATTATTTAATAAAATTAAACCCATTCATTTTTTAATATAAACCCGTTTCATTTACTTAATGATCTACGCTGCCTATTTTGCAAACCCATCATCTTGTTTAAGTTTACAAGCAAGTTTTCTCTCTTTTCTTAATGGAAAATAAACTGTAAATCAGAAATTGTTTTTGTTTATCTACTTCCAAAATCCGTAAATTAGAAATTTTGTGTTCAAAATTTTGAATCCATAAAACAACTGCATTAAACTACTATTTTGTGACGTTTTGTTGCAAGTTAAGTAGAAACAGATATTTTTGTAAAAAAGGAAAACTATTTATTAGGACTACATACACATGTAAAATGGAAATAGCACTAAATTTTTTCTTTCAAAAACTATGTTTTTGATTTTTTTCTATATAGACTTGCATATACAAAGACGGATCTAGGATTTTAATTTTTTTATAATTTCGAAACTTAGATTTTAACCAATGAACTCATCACCTTGTTTGAGTCACTTAATTGATGGAGAATTTTCATGCATTTTTTTAATGTGAAAATGAGTTAGCGAAACTCGAGTTTAAAACGAAATGATTTAATTTTTTTATTAAATAATATTTGTGGTCAATCATAATAAGTCATGGGGCTTTTCTAAATTAATTTTTTTAATCAAATTAAAGTGGCACTTGAGGTTAGCTTGGGATATTCTTGAGCAAGAAAATATGCTACGAATATTTTTAGACAGCTTAGATAGATAAAAGGGCCGATGTCATTTTTCATACGTTAAGAATATATTTAACTTTTTTTTCATTTCACAAAACAAATTATTCAAAATTAATAATTTTAGACATCTTTTTATAATAATTGCAATGGTGAAAATATCACTTCAATAATGTTTATCCAGTAAACTTTGGAATTCAAATAACTTAGGTGGAATTTTTTAAAATTGTAATTGAATTGAAGAAGAATGTTAACTATGTCGTCCAAACGGAATGACAACTAATGTAGACTTGTTTTATTTAATCAATATATATATATAAAATATTTGAAATTTTATAACTTAATATTCTTTTTTCTGTTTTTATATTTTTAATTTTTAATGAGTTTTTTGATTATTTTTTTTCTTTTAAATAATTTGAATTCAAACTAATTAAATTACGTTTTAAACTTGTTAATTTCAAAATTCAAAATTCAAAAAACAAAAAAAATAAAAAAAATAAAAAAAATAAAAAAAATAAAAAAAATATATAATTAAATTTATGATTTTTTTTACTATTTTCTTTTTTTTTAATATAACTTTTTAATAATTCATCAATTTCTTTCCATTTCTAACATTATAAATGTTATATATATATATATATATATATATATATATATATATAAAATTATGAATTTATAATTATTTGAATTTAATGATTGCATTTCTTTGTTTTATATATATATAAGATTTGTATTTATCTTTTTCTCATTTTTTTGATAATTTTCATCACATTTCCTATTTACTTATTATTATACAAAATAAATGTGTCAATTACTACCCACTCTATCTCGTTTATTTGATTGTAAAAAATAAATGTCTCAAACCTCCATTTATTTTTATTCTTTATTGTAAGATAAAAATCTAAATATGTACTACTACAACCTTTCATTTCCTCTATAAAGAATAAAAATATGTTAAAATGAAGTGTGTGTGTGTGTGAATATCATATTGCTATATAAGTGAGAAGCCCCTTAGTTGAAAGTTGAATTACTAAAATGTCCAGTTAAATAATAAACGACCATTTTACCTTTTACTTAAATACTACTCCTATTAATAATTTTGTACAAACAAGTAAATTTAACTTTAATACATGCAAATATATATAAAAGACCCAAAGTATAAAATTAAACCATCATAAGTTAAATGACGTTTTTTCCCTTCAATCAAACACCTATTGTATAACATTTTTGTGTAAAATTGTAAATAAACATCCCAAATTAATTTTAATTTTTTCTATTTTTTTTCTCTTGATCCCTCACTTATTACTTGAATTTTGTATTCTTTACTTGAAGATAGAATTTGAGAAGATAATGTCTAATACAAAATCTAGAATATTTATAATTAGATATGATGTGAGTTTCTTTCAAATCTTTCCTCGATACGAATATGAAACTCCAATGACTTCATTCTTCTATAAAACTTAATTATAATTATTTTGAAATTTAATGCATAATGATATGGTATAATGAATTGTTGAACGTTTCATTTATATATTATATACTCTCGGGCTTGCATCAAAGGATTTAAGATACTTCTAATGATCAAAACTATGTTTTTCTCAACTTTTTTAATGATTTTCTATTTCCTTAATTTTTTGTTTTGTTGGCTGGGCTGATTATGAATATAAATACCATTTTTTTTCCAAATAAATAGTAAATAGATTTGCATTGAAACCCAACTAGAGGTTAGATCATTTGTAGTTATAATAGTTTTAATGTGTATTAAATCCCTAAATAATTATATGTTAATTAATTCTTGAGCTTCTTCATAATATATTTTTGTGTTAATTCTTGCATTCTTCATATTACATTGAATTCATCTTTTAGTCCTTTTCTTCACTTTCTACTTTTTTTTATTTTTGGTCTTGTGAATTTTTTTTAATCATTTATTTTGTGTAAAATTCAAAAGTCCTCTTTTATCTCACTTAATTATGATGAAAACTCTTTTTTCGTAGCCTTTTTCCCTCCCCTGAAAATAATTATTAACCAATTAATCCATCACTTATTACTTAAATATAACTGCAACATTGACAATACTATAAATAATGTAATCTATAAATATTATTCAAGTAGCTATTAATTTTTTCCTTTTGTGTATTCCTATTGCACTCACCCCCTTCTACAGATCGCTTATTTGCTTTTCATCAAAATTTATTTGAGCATTTATAATTATTATATATATATATAAATGTAATAAATAATTTTGTAAGTAGGAATATTTTAATTGTCTTTAATTTGTAGATAAAAAGGTATGTGCATGATGATGTTATAAGACTTGATGATGCTGAGAATTTGATGAATTATTCTTTTGTTCAAGTGTGTGCTACTCTCAACTATTCTTTCTTTATACCAATTAGTCTTTGAATTATCTTAAATGTAAAGTTTAATCTCATATCCTCAATTATTAATTAGAGGTTTTAGATTAAACTTTGAGTACAAAATTATCTTAAAAATATTTTTAATTTTTTTAATTTTTTTAATTTTTTTATTTTTTATGTTTTTTTAATGAATTAAGAATTTTATAAATAAAAATTTAAATGACTATTTAATATTAATTTTTGGGATAATACCTGAAAGATGAGGAGCCGATGAACTGAATAAAATGTGAAGGTATAAATTATGAGAAGGTGACGAGTGATTTGAAAGACAAAATAAACTAAAAATGATTTAAAATAAAAAGAAGAAAGAAGCAAAACACAGAAAATATTTAAAAAAAATTGATAAAAAGAGAAGAAGATACTAAGTATTTGTAAGTGTTTTACGGTCTAAATGCACTTAAAATTTTTTAAATTATTAATTTTTATTTTTAAAATGTTTTCATAAATTCGGAAAAATTTACTAGTTAGATATAAAGCTATATCACTGACTATTTTTAAAACTAAATAATGAGTATTTTGATAGGTTTGTCCGTACATCCATTTCGAATTGGTCTTTTATCATTTTTGGCAATTTTGGCCTTTGAGTTTTAACCATTTTTCCTCTCTTATTCTGAGAGGGTACTAAACCCAACCAAGCAACTGAAAAGTGGTCGAATTGGTGAGTGTTGTCGAATAAAGATCAGCATGACTAACATTATAAAACAAGACAGACATCATTGCTAACTCTAAGAAAATTCTTCTTTTAGTTTACTCATTTTCCTCTCTTTATTTGAGAAACTAGATAAAAGCACTTAAGTATTATTAAACTTTGATTGTTTGATTGAAGCATTGGGATTTTAGAATCGAGAATCAAATCGAAGAATTAAAATTTTAAAAATTAGAATTGAAGAATCAAAACAAACAATTAATTTAATTCAACTGAATTTCTTTTTTTTGATATTTATATCAATTGCTAATTCAAAAACAAATAAAATTCTGACAATCTAACAACCTCAAAATATGTTGGTAAAGCTGCCCAACTATTGCTTGTTATTTACTAAACATATAAAATAGTAGAAAACATATGAAGAAATAAATTTCTCCCAAAATAAATAAATTTTTGATATTTTTCTATGTTTCCAAAATTCAAAATATATTAATTAATATTTTTTTTAAAAATTACTCTTTTGACTTTAATAGACTTTCAATTATTTTAGTTTTAAGAAAAATTTGAAAAACAAAATTATATTGATAATTAATTTCATTAACTAATTTATTTATGCACAGTAAGTTCGGAGAATCGATTTAGGTAGAGATATCCCAAGGAGAGTCCCCATGGGAAATAGTCCGGAAGGTTCCAATGCGGGACCCTGATTACTACTGTTCATGGACGTTCAACCCCTAATAAATATACTAATTAGTTCAAATTAACAGCATGCGCAGCAGCCTAAGAATAATGAAGTTGATGTTTAAAAACAATGAGGTAGATAATTAAAGGAATCAGATGACAAGTAGCAGTACAAATTATTATTAACCGCAGAGCACTCCATAACGACGGCTACTTTTTTCCTTTGACAAAGGCTGCAGTTTTGGAGTCCATGTTTGAATAATCCATTGAATGGATTATTATCTCTCAAAGCTTTGGGGCCTTTCTTCGGAGGAAATTCAGGTATGTTTGGAACCTGGCTAAACCTTCCCACGCAAACTACTACAAAATCAACTTGGTATACCTGCACGCACATGACATGAGAGATTATAGTGGTATGTTAATTTCTCGTTAATACTTTGTAACATGTATCCTTTTGTTTCCAACCTATATCTTGAGGACTTGGTAATCTTTTGGGTTCAAACAGCTTGTGATGTGTTTATCACAGATAGTTTTCGAATGTAGGAACCAACAAATAAAGCCCCACTATAGAAGGTGAAAGAGAGGAAAGTGCAATAAAACAAAGAGGAATAAGGAAATCGTCTAAGAAGAGTCAAAATTTGGGAGAATTCATGTTCTCTACTTCCCAATTTCCCACTTCTCTCTCTCTCGCTCTTTTGTTACTCCTCCATTTTGTACAAATCTTTAAAACATAGAGAAGTAGAAATAGGAATAGGAGAAGGTTTTATGCTTTATAAATTCTACAAATCAATTATATTTTTTTTAAATTGATGAAGGATTTCATGCTTAATTGTTACTTCAAATAATATTATAAAAAATTATATAATTATTGTTAACATGGAAGAGGTGAAAGAAATTCTGGGCAGCAAATGATTGTGCCAAGCCGAAATTTCAGAAAGAAGAGCAAATTTTATTCGAAAAAAGTGTGTTCTCGAGATTACATAAATATATTAGAGATAAAATTGTATAGCATCTGATTAAATAAGAAATGCCTATAAGCTTATGACTTGTAAACACAAACGCTAATATAAGCTACTTTGACTAACTTATAAATTTAGCTAATCCTTCTAATATACAAGTAGTATATATATTTAATTAATGTCTAACCATGAAAAAACAAGGCGAAAAATATTTTATAATGTTTATATGTTTTGAATTGCACATCGTATAACTTGTATTTTTAGTACAATAAATTAAACATCCGATCATATATAATGAATTTTACATACAATGAATTAAACGTTCGATAAATAAAATAAAAATATCTGCATTATACTTTGTATTGTTAAGTTTTACATTATTGATCTTGGTATTACAATTTTTTTGCTCATGGGTATTTCTTTATTAAATAAAAAGTTGGCGCCTAAAATAACATGGGTAGGGGTTGGTCTAATTATTTCCAGAGGGATGAGGTGCAGGACTTAATCAGGAACATGCAATCCTAACCAGCCAGGCCGAGCTTTACCAAACGTTTTGCTACAGTGCCCACTCTTAAAATAATATTATTATTTGATATAAAAATAATGAAATATTTTCGTTTGTCGGGCCGTGATAGAGATGATGATTTACAGTGGAGGTGATGGTAATGATTGACGCACGGCAGAGGGCGGTGGGATAGTTATAATGAAAAGCGAGGATGACGTACACAGAGCCGACTCATGCGACACTTGCACGATAGCGTTGTTTTGTGTTAATAGTTAGCGTTGGAGAGCGGCGATGGAAGAATGCGTGATAGTTGACAATACATTAGTGGTGGGGCTGCAGAACGGCGTTTGGCCATGATGACAAAGCAATTAATAGTAAGTGGATTTCGTCATCGAGCGTAGTGACTGGATAAGGAGGTAGGGGCGACAAAGAATGACACTACAGGATGTAAAGGATATAGTATAATGGTTGAGGTAAAAGAGTTGTGTGATAAGATTGATTTAGAGAAGGATGGTTAACAAAGGTGTTTGTTGCTAAAGTGCGCCAAGTGAGTAATAAAGCACATATGATGACTTGCAATGTGCAAGGACGGTAATAGCGCTACGTTTAGAGCGACGCGATCCATTTCTATTTATGATTAAGCGTGTTCGCGGTTAGTGGTAATTGTGATGGGAAAAGTGATTGATGGTAACCGGTGGTTGGCGACATTAATTGTGGTCGACACTAATTGCGCGCTCTATGATTATAAAGCGGTGATAAAATTATCCACACAAATATTATGGCATATTTAAGTTTATAAAATTAAAATTTTAATAATTAAAATTTTATATTATTATTGTTTGATTTAGGTTAAATTTTAATATAAAATAAATATACTTAATATGTAAACAATTCAAATTCACAAGCAAATAAGGACTAAGGTCCTATAAATGACACCACTAGGCACTATGTGGTGTAATATTTTGAACTTGTAGTTCATACATATATAATATCATCTTTGACGTTCCTAAGAAGATAACTCTACACATCAGTTACTCATGCCACGATCCGTTCCTGATATTTTCTATGAGAAGATTACATTTGAAAAGATAGACACAATACTCACAATAAGGTTGTCGTTCCATATAGATTAACTTTAGTCTACATTAATTATAAATATTATTTTCACGTGATGATACTATGTAATAAAATATGAGATATTTGAAAGTGCGGAAGGGGAGGAGTGTCAAATGGCGATTTCGTAATTTTTATGAAGTGTTTAAAGAATAATTTTATATTTGAGATTTGGATTTAAATCTTTAGCGCGAACTTTGAATTTCCTAAATCACTAAGCCAATCTTTAATTTTGTATTAGGAATTCAAACATATATAACAAAAGAAATTATCATTATAACTTATAAAATTTAAATCTTTTTTTTTTTTTTTAAGAAGGTTTGGTGAACACCCTCGCAACCCCTCTAGACCATCCCTAAGGTGAATGTAATTAATCGACACCAGAATATTGGTTAGCTGGGTTGCAAGCTGGGTGTTCGCTAGCGCTTGTAATTTGATTTTGTACAAAGGCGTTAGAGTGTAATTTATATGCTACACTCAACTTTTGTAACTTTTGATACAATGTTTCACCAATATTATTTTTACATCTCTCCTCTCTTTTTAGTTACATATTATAAAAGTAGAGGAAAGAAGTAGAGTAGGTTCAAACGATTTATATATCCTTCTTATTCCTTCGACTGTGTTTAAGTATCTTGTAAACTAGCAGTTTGAAGATCTTGATTGAGAAGACAACTCAAAGAGATTTGGTCTTTGGAAAAGAGAAATAAAATGATCCTATTTCTAAACAAAGTAGAGCTATAATACTCCAATGAAAAGGGTTAACGGGTTTGGATTTAAATAAATGTATTTTAATTTTATTAAATAATATTTGTAGTCTTCTAAATTAAAAAATACTATCAAATTCAGGGTATTAATTAAGAATATTCTTAAACTAAAAAGATATGCTAGAGATAAATTTAGATGAATAAATAAATAAAAAATATTTATAAATTATTTTTTACCTTTTTCTAATTTTATTTTAACATATATCGTCAATAGCATGCTGGTTTTACTTTAGCACGGGATATATAACCAATTGAGCTTCCAAATGCATCGTGGTGCATGTATTCTATCCTATATACTAGTCATGAGAAGAAGCTGTGTTGTGGTACTGCACAGGGATTTAAGATTTTAAAATAAAAAAACAAAACAACTTTACTTATAAATGTTATAATTCATAAAATTTTAATATTTAATTTGTTTGTTTGTGAATTCCAAGTTTCAAGTTGATTTTAAGAATTTTTTAATTATATTATTATATAATTTTAAAAATATATATATAAATATCTTGAAAAAAAAGAAAAAACATAAAAAAAATAAAAAAAATAAAAAAAATAAAAAAAATAAAAAAAATAAAAAAAATAAAATATTGATTAAATTTTTAAATTTATGAGCTAAAATAAAATTATATATTTAGCTGTGCTTGTCTTGTATATGAAATGACAGAGATTTAAAATTTATTTTTGTGGTTTGATTTGATTTTCTGATTTTGTTTGTATTCAAGCAAAGCTTAAAAGTATTTTTTTTTTATTATTATTTTTTTGTTTCATAATTCTTTATTAAATCTTGGAAATAAAAAGAAAAAGTTGTAGCCCCACCATAAAATGCTATGAGCACAATACAAAATCTGCAAGGACAGCTTTTCCAACCAACTGACCCTGCTAAATGACGAAATTGCCCTCCACAGTAAATATTTCTATAACTTAAACGTGTTTTCTTTTAAACTTCTTATAAACTATTAATAGTCTTGGCTATTTGGTAGCCTGTATTTCCCGGCAATCTCATTTTAAGAAAATAATATATACTCCTGTGAATCTTTTTAAAATATTTTTTATTTTTACTTTTTAAAATTTTATTTTTCGGGTCAATTAGTATAAAAAGAAACAACACTATTTTTAGGGAAGAAAAAATTATTTTGCAAAAAATAATAAAATTATAGCCTTGATTTTTTTAACAGATTTTGTCCAAAAGAAAAAAAAATATTTTGAAATAAATATTCATTACATCTAAATAAGATATAATAAGGGCTGTAATAAAAAAAAAATCCACTAAAAACAAAGGAACTCTAACAAAAAAAATCTAAATTTGGCCTAAAAAAAATTAAAATAAATAGTTATTGCAGGTAAACAAGAAATAAAAAATACACAATTGCAACTTCAAATAGTTGGGTTAAATCTCTTGTTATGAGACTAAAAACAATTGAACTCAAAGTTTTTTTAATTGATTTTGACATAAAAGAATATACACAGTTGAAATAAATATTCATTAAATCAAAAAATATATATACAATTGATACTTTATAGTATTTAACAAAATTAATTTTATTTAGCTGAAATGACGGAATGTGAGCCAAGTTTTTTAATAATTGGCCTGAAAAATAGAAATGCATAATTAAAATAAATAATTGAGAGCTAAATTTTCAATCTTTCTTCATCCTATACTATCTAAAAGAGAGTTTAGTCACTTTTTTTTTGTCACATCAGCATTTAGGAAGTAAGGACTATCAAATAGATAAATTTGGAAGAGTAATTAAGACTATTGATATTTCCTCCGTTCCTTTTCAATTGATAGATATACTAAAAATACTTGTTGCAAAATAGTCGTCAATGTAGAAATTCTATCCTTAGTAGTTAAATTAATCTATAATGTGAAAAGAATAATTATTGTATGTTATTAAAAAATATCTATCAATTAATAGGATTATATTAGTCAAATTAGAACGGGGAGAATAGATTAGAAAAATCTGAAGAAAACATGTGAAATTTGGAGTGGTCTTTAGTATATAAGAATAAAATTGTTCTGTTGGAGGCCTTTGTTCCCCTATAAATATATAGGAGTGTTCTCAGAGAACAAAGTTAGAAATGAGAATTATTAGTATTTGTGCAGGAAACATTTGTGATAGCGTATGGGAAATTTGTTTCTTGTAATTTTTTCTTTAATCAGAAACAGCCTCTCATAAGAATAACGGTAAAATCTGCTTGTATTTTATTTTTTCTAGATATTATTTGTGATATTACATTGAATATGTCATTGTTGTTATTTTATTTTTCTGATTTATTGTTTTGAACACTGTTTAGTAACAATAAGAGGATCTCACGTACCTTTTGCTCATTGCTTACAATGTATTGTGGAACGTCTTAAGGAAAATGGAAAACGAACACTGTTAGATTGACCAGAAGGAAAAGGAACTGAAAGTGTCAGCAAATTTAACATGCTAGCCTTATTGTTGAAGCCTGAAGGTCCACTAAAAGAAAACATAGGAAAAGAGGCTTCATTATTCTTGAAAGAGGTAATGGAGACCCTGGAGCTCTTACGTTGGGCCTGCGTAATCCATTGGTCCATAAGGTTCGAACCACTCAGCCCAAAGACCTTTTTTCCTTTTAGGGTTCCATCCCATGTCCTTGCAGAGTTGGTCATTGTGCCAAATGTGCAATGCACTGATGCATGATCTCCTGTAGTACTTACCATAAGAATATCTCTTCTTGTATTTGTCCCATTCTGCTATGTCTTTCTCCATCACCTTTACGCTAGGTAGCTTGAATTTTCCATCAAGAAGCTCTGCCAGCCATCGACACCTTATTTCTGATGTGTGTAGATTAGATATGCTTTCTGAGAATCCAATTATTGCTAGTTGTGGAATCCGGGGATGGATGCATTCCCTGATTATAATAATAATCCGTTATTTCCACATGAGATGGATGTATAGTTCTGGTGCATGCATGCTTCCAAATGTATTCTTTGAATTATTACTCACCTATAGAGGGGAACTGCAACAGAATCATCTGAGCCTGCTATGAATTCCTGATATTTTGGCGATTCAAAAATGTATTTGAGCTTATCAATTCCCTTGAAGCCGGTGGCTAGTATGACTAAGTCGGATTTTATTGGTTCAGCCTGACTCTCGACCACGATACCTTCTTTTGAGAATCCAAAAGACTCTGCTTTCTTGATGAGCTTGATATTTCCTTTCTTAACTCTGTCGTAGAAGCCCTCCGGTACTAAAGAAACTGAACAAGAACTCAATTCGTTTAAGAAACTATGATCTGGCACCATTCCATGTTCTGCAAGCTCGTGTTTGTGTTTCACATAACTTTCTACAAATTTTGAGAAGGCCCACCTCTGTCAAATGATTAGTATTGCATGCATGTTAGTTTTGTGAGAGGAAGATCTGTAGAAATAAAATTAGCTTTTCATGAGTTTAATTAGTGAGGAAAGAAAATAATTACTAATGGTGAAAGAATTGTGGCGAGGAGACTTAGAAGAAGGCCTTCACCGGGTTTATGCACCATAAGTTCTGAGAATCTATTTAGGTAGAGATATCCCAATGAGAGTCCCCATGGGAAATGATTGGGAAGGTTCCAATGCGGTGTCCTAATTACCACTGTGCACGGACGTTCAACCCCTGCAACATTAATTAATTAGTTGTTTGTTACTCCAAATTACACAAACAATATATCTCAGCAGCGCGCTGAGTTAGAGCTTAAGAGTTATGGGTTCCGGATGTAGTAGTAAATTCAAACTCGTATAACACTTACCATTAACTGTGGAACACTCCATGGCAATGTCCATTCCTGATTTCTGGAATCCAACAACCGCTATATGTTTTCCTCTGACAAATTCTGCTGCAGTTTTGGAGTCCATATTGGAATAGTCCATTGAATGGATCACTTTGCCCTCAAAAGCTTCAGGGCCTTTGTTCGGAGGGAATTCAGGTATGTTTGGAACCTGGCTGAACCTTCCCACACTAATTACTACGAAATCAACTTGGTATATCTGCATGCAAAATTAATACTTCCTAACATATATCCTTTGTTTATAAATAAACATAGATAAAATTTGCATAAACTAATAATATATCTCTAAGGAAACTACAAATTTACTTGTCTAAATAGGAAAAGATATGTAACTACAGAAGATTTAAGGAAAGGACCTCTCAAGTTTTGAATTGAAAAAAAAAAAGTGATCTTGACCATGTCAACCATGATTAAGTGAAGATGGTGTTGAGTTTAAGGTATGAATTGAGAAACTGAGAGGAATTGAATTTTGACAAAGTGTATCCTACATTGGATAGGAAGAGTAGTTGAGAAAAGAGTTTCTTCTCGTGTTGTCATTGTCGTTTGACTTTGGATTTGATATATCTTTTTGATCAAATTTATTTAATATTGTCATTATTTATTTTTCAAATCTCTTTGTATCATTTTTTCAAGAGCAAAAATGTAACATGACATAAGTTTAACAACATGAATTTATGTTTAAAACATAAATTCAGCACCATGAACTCGTGTCTAGGACATAGAAATTGATCAGCAACATGAATTTTTATCTAGAGCAAAAGTTCTGCAACATGAATTTATGCCTTGGGCATAAGTTCTAGCAGCATGAATTTGCCTAGGATAGAAGTTCATCAGCATGAACTTGTCTCTTCTAAGGCTAATTTATCCTGACAATATTTTTTAAGAAATATAAGGGTAAGATTTTACTTGCGAATTAAATAATACTTAATTTATTTGGCAAATATTTTCTAAAAAAGTTTTCCTAACGAAATTAAGTCATCGGTAAGGATATTTTGGATATAAAATTTTCATTAAATGAGTTGTAAGGACAAAACTTAAAGACTATCAATTTGAATGATAAAAATTAAAGATCATCCTAAAATAGGAGAGAGTCCGTGCAAAAATTTGAAAGCTAACTTATTTCTTAAAGGAGGGGGTACAAAATCCAAAATAGACAAGTAAAAATAAATAAATAGAATATCAAAATAATAATTTGTATTTAACAAAGATTTCAAAAGTATTTTGAAAAAAATCTTCTTCTTTTTTTCAGGTGTTGCTAACACTTAATTTCTCTCTTAATTAAACTCAACTCAGTAAAATAAATACTATAGGCTTTCCATAAAAGTTGAATACTTTTTTCTTTCCCCTCATTAAACGCCTAAATTTTTATTTTTTTTAAAGAAAAGCTTATATTAGATGCATATATTCCTTTGAGAGATGTTCCATGATGCAAAGAATATCAACATGTTGGCTTTTTCCTTGTTAACTGATTACCTGTGTCCGTGCGGATATGGTTCGAGTGTCCTGTACGGTGACGTTCCACTTCCCTTTATTGCTAAATGCCTCGCCGGTCCGGCCCCACAAATCCCAGTCTCCGGCTCCTCCATCATCTTCATATCTGAGGCTCAACACTTTGCTATGGAACTGAATATGTCGGACCAAATCAAAGTGACGAGCGTACGATTCAATGTAATCCAGCACCGTTTTCTGGTCAGGGAACAGTTCGGTGACCGAATGGGGCCATGGATAATCAGAGAACTGGTAAACGGGTTTCGGAGTTTGAAGCTTGGTGCTCTCAATGGTCTTTGTCCAAACACCCCCAATGCTACTCTCGGATTCGAACACAATCGGATCAAATCCTTTGGAGATGCAGTATTTGCAGGCCAACAGGCCGCTTATTCCACCTCCGATTATCCCTATCACCTCCTTTCTGCTCCCTCTTTGATCTAAATTTGCCATTGCTACTCTCTCCTTTATTTATCTTTCTTTTTTTTCCCTTTAATAATGAATAATGATTGATAGCTAGAGAGCTTGAATTGCCCTCTGTATAATTAAATATGAAGGGAATCAGGATGAGATAAGTTGATTTCTTTAATTTATAAATATAAAATACTCCCTCCATTTTCTTTTATCCCACGGATATACTTGTTTCAAAATAATTTAAAAATTTAAAAATTTAAAAATAATTCATCG
>JACEIK010000932.1:207995-270857 GCA_018107945.1 Datura stramonium
TGTAGAACTACGTTTGGCCTGATTCCCTTAAGGGATACGTAGGCGCCTCTTCGAGGTTCGGCCCTTAATTTTAAAATTTATTTATTTGTTTGTCAAATTTTGTATTTTTGTTGTTAATATCTATTACAATCATTTTTTTTGTGTTCGTAACTTACTGTATTTTTGGTCAACTTTTTAAATCGAATTGTCAATTGTTGTAACCTTTAAAATAGGTAATAATAATAGTCTTGAAATACTTTTGTTTCATTTTCTTTCTTCTCGCTTGTCTATGTTTCTTTATTTATTTTTTTACATTTATCAATCTAGTTTAATTTCAAACATCTTAAGTTAAAATAAATCTTAATTTGATCACTAGCTAATTTTCCCCGCATATTAATGGATCCGGTCAGGAACCACATTTGTGGACCTCGAAAGGTGTCTAACACCTTCCTTTCGAGGTAATTTAAGCCCTTGCCCGAACCTGGTAACATGAGCTAATTCAAATAGACCTGTAGCGTAGAACGGCGCCCTAACGCGCCTCAAAATTGTTAGGTGGCGACTCTTCTCTCTAAATAACCCTTAAGAGTTGTCACATGTTGTATCCCGCTTTTCGCAAGAAAAATGGGGCACGACAGGATGGATAAACAATAGTCTGCATAAGCTTTTTTTTAAAAAAAAAAGAAAAATATTATTTGGTTAGTATAACCGGCATAAGTTGTATCTACTATCAAGGTGGTACAGATGAGAGTTATGAAGAGAATCCTGCTAAAGATAGGGCAAGCCCGAGCTAATAGTATAAATATCATAAACTGCTACTTATAGAAGGTAAGCAATCAAAGGAAGCAGATCAAGTATGTCATTAGTATAAGAAATTAGAAAAGCCTGAGAGGGGAATTGGAGAGTACCTCAAGGCTCTCAACAACCTCATGATTCGCCCTCAGTGTTTTCCCTGATAACAACAAAGCCCTGGAAGTTGAAGCAGGGAAGCATAGAGATCGAGCGCTGAACGTTAATGGAGCTGACACCACCACAAACCGGGAGTCGTCAGGCCTTCTTTAATAAAGACCTTGTTTTTACGGAGGAAGCAGGAGGGATGCTCTTCATGTCACCGTGTACATCAAAACGTTTGGAAGTAAATGGGAGGCGTGCATTGCTCCCATGACTTGTTCGACGAGAGGGCCGATTCCGTCACCGGGTAGGGGCATGTAGGCGACGGATCGAATCGAGGTGGAAGATGGGGCAAGAAAAGGATAGGCATCGCATGGGGGGAAAAGAGCGGAAGCTCAAAATGGAAATTATGTTCAGACGGCCATGAATTGAGACGAATGTTTAAAAAGCAGAATCATGTGGTGTTGTGCTTCTGTTTTCTGGGTGCTGCTAGAATGTCGTCATGCTTTCCTACTGCAATAGCTAAACGAATCTAATGTCTTCCCTATGAAATACGTAACAACAATAAAATATTTTAGCTCATAATTCTATTGTATTTTCTTTTTCTCATTTTATGTGCTTGTTTTTTATAAAATGAGAGTTCAGATTATTTGTTCCTCAGATTTATTATCATGGTTGAGTTCTTGATTGCATTAGTGAAAATTACATGAATGGATGAGTAACTCACGCTTAGTTTATTTAAATTATCTTGAATGATAAAAGAGTTTAATTGTAATTTCCCTTTTTTCTATCAATAGGTAAAAAAGAAAATGTTATACAAAAATCAAAATAAGAAAGGTGGAAGTAAGGGAGATTAGTATTTAGTAAGAAAAATCTGAGACGAGATTTTTGAAATTTAACCCTAAAGAAATTTCTCCGCACTGCGCCAAAACATGGTTTCTCCTAATTTTAGTCAAAAATTGTGATGGAGATGATTAAGCAGCTCTTTTAATGTCTAATTAAGTGTGAGAAATTTGAAGAGGCGGACACGCCTTCACCAGATGTTCAACACGATCCTTGATCTTTGCACGTAGGAATGGAGGGACGAAAATCTTTCTATTTTACGTCCACGTTTGGGTATATAAATTGAGGAAGAAAATCCCTTTTAATGTAACAGAGGCAGACGGAGAATTTCCTCTGAGATACACTACACCAAATTGCTCAAGTAAAAAGAAAAATGTGACACCGAACAGATACCGAGTTGCAAAAATACTGTTAGAAAGCAGAAACAAGAAAACTGTGGCACTTTGAAAGTATTCCCCAGAAAGACTTGCTACTTTATTGCACCATCCACATGCTCCAAGGTAAACCCAAAGAATAATAGAAACTTGCACCTGCAAATTTTATATGATATGCAGGAACCAAATTTCTATTTCCTGGAAAAACTAGTAGTGTAGAGAAGCAGCTATAGAAATAACGACTCAATAATGGGAAAATAGTTATCACCCTAATTAAGAAATTAAATAATTATAAAGCGTTTTATGTAAGAAAAGAAGCCTGTCAAAATGAACTGCCTTCTTATTCACCCAAAAGGGAAATTGAGAATGTAAGCACAGTCAAATAGACATCTGGCATCTGTTCTCTTCTGGGGCTTCCAGCCTAATGATATTGCAGGTCAATGACTGCATTTAAGCTGTTCTTCGTTACATGTGGCTCCTCCCAGAATACTGATTTTGAAAAGCCAGCAATGCATGCATATTTACGTTTTGAAGTATCATCGAGCGTTACCAACAGAGGAATCAAACACGCTTTTTACTTCAAGTGTGTCTAAGCAAATAACATAAACAATAATAGGAACGAGAAAAGCAACTTAAATTACCACAAAACTATGGGAAATAAAGAATACAGAGAAACCACCATGGACAGTGAGGGATCTAATGCAAACAGTTGCAACTACAAAACAACTGTTATAAACCAACTCCAGATGAGTTTGAAAACTTATATATGAATTCTTCTATATTTAAGATCACTATGCATCAGAGACAAATTTCAGAATCTAGGAGCACTATAAAGAATACGCTTGACAAATTCTTTTCCGAAAACTCATCAGACTATTAGGTTCAATTGTATGATTTGCTCACGTAGCCTGATAAAGTGCACACAGTTAATACTGAACAACAAAGGGTTTCCTTTGGGGATTGTACACAAAATGCATCTGCATTAATGGGCTGGTGTTGGGACACTAGTTCCCAATCCCATCTTCTGCCCCAGCAGTGCAAGCTGCTCGATGAACTCACCTCCTGTAAGAATTTCTGTTGTTCCATATATGACATGCTTAACGGGCTGTTGACGATTCGCTAGCTCTTGCAAGCTTCCATACTCCACATAGTTACCACCGCCTATCATAAAGACAATAGCTTCTTTAAATGGTCCTTTCAGATGACTGCTACTCATCCCGGAGGTTGACTTGGGTGCACGAGGATCAAAACTAATATAAGAATCAATTTCTGGATTGGGTTTCCCCTCCATTAGTGCTTCTACTGTTCTTGACAAAGCCAACTGATGATCACTGGATAATAGATTTTTCACACCTGCAGTTACAGCACTGATTGACTGACCATAGAGCTTTTCAGCCCAATCGACGATATTGCTCCTACTCGCAGAATTTGCTGATGCTAAAGAGACATTCAATGATTTTATCTTCTTTACATACTGAAATGCTGTGGTATCGACCTCAGACTCCCTAAGTGCTGTTTCAATCATTTCAACTTCTGATTGAGGTAAGCTTTCAGTCGAGATAAGATACATGATAGCAAACCGGAGCTTATCAACCTTAGTCCCTTTTCCCTTGAGAGCTCCGATGAGCTCATTGCGATCAATGACACCTCTTACCATCATATCATTCTCCTTTTTGGCATACGAATCAAGGGACCTCTCCTTGATCTCGCCTAACAATGCAGTAGCAATATTGGTGTGCTTATCAATGACTTGCTTTCTTTCTGTCAACTCAGGCAGGGAATTTACCGCATTCATCAAATGCTTAGTATTGCCAACCAAGTCTGTCCCATCAAACTCAGCCCCTGAGTTCCCACCAGTTCGTTTATTTACCTCCTCAACATCCTTCTTATACTTGTTCAACTGAGCTTCTATCTCCACAGCAACCTCTGGAAACTCCAATGACCAATTTGCCACCCAGAATGGATCAGATCTGTCCAACTCAAATGATTTCATCCCACCTTTCTCTCCCTGCACACTTAACCTGTTCAATCTCAAACCAAGCACATCATGAACAAGTGGTCTATACCTAAAATCGTGCTGTATAGCTACCGACAACTCAAAGTTTCTATCAAATAAACACAAAATTGGCCTCTGAAATGAGCTAGTGAAATTCCCACCCTCCGAGAATAAATTGTTTTTAGCTAACAGATGGTCTCGCAAACGCTGATCCAACAAGGATGCCACCATCTCAGCAGGCCCGCCACGGGGACACCTGATGATAGGGACAACAGCAAGAGTAGCCAACACACAAAATAAGCCACTGACAATCTTTTCAATGATCTCTTCAATTTCTTTATCCCCAGCAGAGGGATCATTCAGTTGAAGATAACAGTTTTTGTAGGCAAGTGAGAACAAATTATCCTCAAGCGTGACAAACTCCAAGTACTGATCATGCACTTTTGAGATCCTTTCAATCGAGTCAGAATTAATCGTCCCTGCAGCAACAAGTCATACAGTAGTTAACATTTCAAATCTTCACCCGGCACCACACAGAAAATTGCATTAACTATTAAGTGTTTCAAGTTTAAATCAATCAATTGGCTCCTCGCCATTAGATCTGTGAACCCCTTGATGCAGCGGGATACAAAATTATCTTTTTCTTGAAAATGGATTGAAGCAGTAGAACTTTTAGCCCTTATCCCCACGGAGAAAATTGAACAAGCTGGGGTTGAGTGAAACAGAATTCATTGGTTAACAATATTGCTCAGCCCTCTATTTGGTGCGTTTCATTACAGTACCAGCTGGCGTTTCAAAAAAAAAAAAGAGAAAAAAGGAACAGCGATTAAAGGAGAAGGCATAGACTGCACCTGAAGCGAGATCTTCGAGCAAGGACCTGGGAATAGAAGAGGAGAAGTTCAAATGGAAGGAATCGTAAAGAGACTTGGATGCATCCGCAACGATACGCTGTACATTGAGATGGGTGGGTTGGACGAAGTAGACAGCAGGAACATCGTGGACAGGTTTGCGATCCTTGTCGATGAGGAAATAGAGGGTAACTCCGTGTTTACGGAGATCCTTGACGTGAATCAAAGGGGATAAAATGTCTTGGCAGAAGCGATCGTAAATCAGGATCTTGTATACCTCCTCATTGGCAGTGCCACCCGCGTTCACCGGCTGGTTCAGATTTAACATCCGCGTAATGCACTCTACAATTCAACAGGTAAACAGAATTCAAAACGATTAGATTCATAGAGGATAAGTGCTGAGAACGATTAGATTCATAAAGGATAAGTGCTGAGATAGATGAATAAATCTACAGAGATACAGACATGAGAAAATTCAGTTACCAGTTTGCTTTTGACGAAGATTTAGCGCCATTGTTGTTAAGCTTCAATGAATTAACAGTTTAGTTCTCACTTCTCTGGCGGAAAGGAAAGACTATGGGGACGAGGAAATGGTATTTTGGGGTTTGTGCTTTGTAGATGATTGATGAAATCTCGTAGCTTGTTCCTTGCGCCTAACATATTGTACTTTTTCTGCCTAATTTTTCCGGGTCAGTGCAGCCGAAAAACTATTTGCCCCGGATCCGCAAAACCCACAAAAAAAAAAAAAAAAAAAAAAAAAAGAGGACTGGTGNAAACCCACAAAAAAAAAAAAAAAAAAAAAAAGAGGACTGGTGAGGTGGTCACTCTGAGTTGCCTCTAACTTGTTCATTGTGCATAATATATTGTACCTTGTTTAGATTCTTCGGGGCACTTTATTTGGCCGGACAAAAAGAAAAGAGAGAGAGAGAAAAGTAACGACGTCGTCGGGCTGGCTTATAACTGCCGTCCCGGATTGGCTGACTAAAACAATAGGGCTGAAGAGTTGAGAGTAGAGAGCATGGCGGGGGAAGGTAGCGTTACGTTTTTGAGGAACAGATATTGGGTGCTGAGGCATGGCAAAAGCATTCCCAATGAAATGGGTCTCATCGTTTCCTCCATGGTCAATTCCTATTTCCTTCTTTTCTCTTAATACATCCTGATGAATCATCTTCATTATATGCTAAAATATCTCTGTACTTCCTGTATTAATGCATTGTACTCGTATCTCACTCCAGATACTATGCTAGTCTAAATTGTTTATCTGCCTCTTTTTCTTTTTAGAATTTATATCACTAGATAAAGCGTCTAACCATTTTTTATTAATAATAAATTGAAAATCTCAACTGAATAAATACAATTAAGAGGGTAATTAGCAAGCATCAAAAAAATAAGAGCTAGAGAAAATTAAGTATTACAAACGAGGATGCTTAAGTAATGCAAAAATATAAACACCAAGAAGAAGGTTGAGTTATCATCCTCCTTTTATATATGTATGAACTATAAAAGATAGTTTGCCCCTCTAAAGTAACCTAAAATATTTTCTCTTATCTTCTTCTTCAAACCGACAACACTTGATAGTTAATCACTTCTTCTTGAATTTATTGGATCTTGTTGAAGTTGTTGACACTGTTGTGCTTTGTTAGTCGCATCGGTAGGTGCCTTGAAACAAATTCCTCAATTACCTTACCATCTCAACTATGTTGCCTTCCATGTATCTTCTTTTTGCTTTTGTAGCTTCCATTTCTTTGTTGCCGAGGTGAGAGATCCATCCCTAGCCATTTTATCAAAACATATATTCAACATATTATCTTCATCATCCTAATCAAAAAGGTCCTGATGCTAAGGCCCTTAACTCATTCTTCTTTGCAATCACACCTTTAGGCACAAATATTGGAGCTTCTGGACTTAATTTGCTCTTCAAAGAAGGAGGTGAAACCTGCTCTTCTTCATCAACCAAATTAGCCCACCTAGGAGCACTTTCCAGACACATTCGCAATATCCATATTGTTGCCACAACGTACAGGTGACTTAACACCAGTTTGATTCACTTTATCCAATTCATTTAAATTCATATTTGAACTGAAAAGAGACATAACTTTCTTAGTGGTGTTATGTTGCGTGGCCTTTTGATTACCAAGACTCCTATTAAAATCCTCCAGCTGAATTCTTCTAGTATCAGACAAAGGTGTAAAAACATTTTGAGTAGATAAATTTACCTAAGGATCGACATACAACTGCATCTTCCCAGTCACACCCTTTTCACGACCTGAAGACTTACTTTGACTAACTGATGAAGAACCAACCAAGTTTTCGAGTGCAATCATTGTCCAATTCCCGGTTGCATTATCATTTTCTTCTTGCAAACCGCAGTGTCCAGAAACTTCAGCAGCTTCAACATCAGTTGGTTTCTTCCCTGAGTCAACTAGCGACGCTCCTCCAGTATTCACAATTTTTTGCTGCAATCTCTCCAATTTGGGGAACTTGAGCTAACTCTCATTCCCTCAAATCTACTCCAGTAATATCACCTATAGCATCGCTATTTTTACAGTTGTTTGTTGACCAGCTTCTACATTTGATGCAACACTCTTTGCAAGATTCCTTTGGTCCTCAACATCACTTTGTGTTTCTGTAGTATCTATATTTTCGTGCTGCCCTGTAAGTTCTGTAGGAAACAACATCTTTAACTAATTGTTTCTGTCATTCAAATAGTCTATTGCATCACCTTGAAGTTTTTTTACCAGGCGTTCTTCCTCCTCCGGTGTATCACCACTTTCTTTTTGTTCAACCACCTTCCCAAAAGCACGCTACATTTACGTTCACCATGTCCTTGATGCTTACAATGATTGCAATAAAGTGTAAATTTTTATAGACGACCTCCTGGAGCTCCTCAACAACCTTTCCAGTTTTTCCATCCACATATTGTAACATCACATGATCCTGATGCTTGTCCAACAGGTCCATAATGACTTTAACCCTAGTTGTGCTAGGTCTAGATTGAACTTGAGTCGCTTTGTCTATGGCGATTGGTTCCCCAACTGCGCTGTAATGGACATTAACACTCTGCTAGCAAATAAATTCCTATGGCAGGTTTATCTGCCTTTAATGGACTCCAAAAACAAATTTTTAGTTTCGACTAATTTCTTGCTCTTATCTTCTTTTAACAGGATTTAGTACAGTACATTTTAGTACCTGTTTTAAATGGTTGACCAACCCTGCTTTCTTCTCATTTTTTTGGAGCTTTCCCTTTAAAGTGACTGACTATGTTAACCGTGCCAAAGTGTGGCACTTGACCAAATGCCACACATTTGACTTTCAGCTTGTACTCCTTTGCCCTAACAACTTGTAATTGTGCAGTAAATCAACCTCATCTCTCACACCGTTCCACTACCCAATCAGCCCAATGCTTTTCCTCCACCTGGCCGATGGCACTGCACTTACATAGGAACACTTGCTGTAGGTAATTCACACATTGTACATAATCTGTTGCATAAATAACTTAGGCCGACTTACCTCTACTTGTGCCTTCAGAATTTTCAACAAAGAAATGATAGTCCATATCTTGCATACTCAATATATACTAATTTTGATCTGAAGCCATCAAGCTACTGGCTACAAGTTTAATATTTCTCTATACTTTTTCTTTTGCCTTCTTGGAAAGTAAAACTCTTGACCCTAATCGAATACTGCAAACTTTTTTGATTAATCATCCAAAGCAACCTGTCACTTGTGCTCCTTGTCTTTAATGTTTTTTCTCCTCTCTTGCTGTTGTGTTCATTGCTCTTATGTGTTACAAGTTGCTTTAATATTGTTCCACTGCTTTCGCTCTAGAATGTGATTGAATAGCAGCCTGACGGACACTATTATGACATATTGGTACATATGTATATTTGTATCTCACTATCTCTAGCCTAGAGTATATACCTTAAATAGATTAAGTTCACCTTCTCATTTAGATTTGAAGCTCGACTTGATTGATGGAAGCTTCTTTTTTCAAAATTGAATGCTTCCTTTACCTATCATAAAGAACTGTTAATCTTCTTGATAAGTTACCAGTTTGTTGAGTATTCATTTTAGAGAGATACTCCCTCCATTTCAAAATAAGTGGTGTTTTGGCCTTCTAATTTTGTTTCAAAATAAGTGGTGTTTCACATTATCAAAAAGGCATTAATGATGTTCTTCCAATTTTACCCTTATTTAAATGAAGAAAGATTTATAAACTACTAAAGAGCTACATCTTTTTCAAGATATTTATTAACGGTAAGTTAGTACAAATGCATTTTACTTTCCAGAAGTGAGTAGTTTCTTAAGGGGTGTGTCCAAGCTAAAAACACCACTTATTTTGAAACGAAGGGAGTATAAGTGTAAGTGTGATAATCTAATACTTCCCATTTCCTATGTTACTTGACCCCTTTTCTTCTTTTGTTCCAGTTTACTGAACCCACTCTTTTTTTTTTTTTCAAAAATTACCTTTTATGTTATCTTTGAACATGATGTACTAGATCTGGCATTTCTTCCAGGATCTTCCCAACTTTTCATACATCTAACTAGAACTCTATATGGACTTCATATGAAGTTCTATTTAATATAAACCTTCCTTCTATTTGAACCACAGTTTAATCAGGTAATGTTAGTATTGCCAAATAGTTTACGTAGTAGAGGAAATGCGCAGACCTCTAAAATAGGAACAATAGGATATCATTGAGGTCTGTGCATTTCTTCTTCTAGGTAAACCAGCTCTGCTATAAGAGAATCTAATCCTTGGGTAGGTTTCAAAGTTGGCTGAAATATCTTTTCCCTTGTTAAATTTATATTACTTCCCCAGACGCCAGCTGTGAGATCACATTGGGTATGTTGTTGTTGTTGTTAAATCTAAATTACTGAAAGGAACTGTGACCTTTTCAGGAAAATGGAAAACTTGAACGATATAAGTTGGCTCCTGAAGGAATCAAACAAGCAGAATTGGCTGGAGAGTCATTCCTAAAGGTTGGTATTCCTATTGAACTCAGTTTTTGTTTCCCGACGTGATCCTCGGAAGACATTTCATGATTCAGATATTCCACCTATCTTACTTATGGAGTTAAATAAACCATAATTGTCAACTATTTCTTTCGCAAATTACCTATTAACATTCGACTATATAAGGTATTTTATGTCCTGGAATCCTATCGCATATCTCTTTTTTATGGAACTTAAGGAATTATATACCAATGAAACCCCTTGAGATTTAAATGCCTCTATAGTGAGAAGCTTTACACTAGTTATGCAGGAGTTATAATTCAGGAACTAACTCTGTGTTGAAAGATAATATAAAGATTGTGATAGAAGAAGAATTTGCAACTTTAACACAGCTTTCAGACTCTCTCTCACACACAACTTTCTCTCTTGTGACTAGTAAATAAAGGTCATCAACTCGTCCACTGCAGGCGCACCCTCTGTCAGCAACTACATAAAGACTTCCATCTCCTCTTCTTCTCTCTCTCTCTCTCTCTCTCTCTTTCTCACTATCCCATTTCTTCTTCACCTTGTTGGTCGGAGTCCGGCGATGTAGATCACTATTGCACCACTCCTCTCCTTCCCCCTTTGCTTTTATCTCTCTTCCTCTATCTCCCTCTCCCTTTGCCCCATTCTTGCTCTCTGTGTGTGTATGTTTTCGCGTCTGCAACTAGTTTTAGATCCGACGGAACCAAACTTTTCCGGCGACAAGGCAGGGACATTATGTTGGGTGATTTGGAGCACTCAGAGAGATGTCAGGATTATAGTATTGTAGGTGTATTAAGGTTGAGGAGGTTAAAGGTGTATCGTAGGCTAGGCAGGAGAAGAGCAACCGGACCAGATGTGATTCTGGTGGAGTTTTGGAAGGCCCTGTACTAAGTGGTTGATGGTGTTGTTTAATGTCATTTTTCAATGGAGGTGGAATACAATGATTTCGTTGTATAAGAACAATGGGTGATATCCAAAGCTGCTACAATTATAGGATTATCAAGCTACTAAGCCACACTATGAAAGTTTAGGGGAGGTGGTAGAGATGAGGGTGAGGAGGCTGTGTCCATTTCTGAGAACCAGTTTGGGTTCATGCCAGGGTGTTCAACGGCAAAAGCCATTCATCTTATGAGTAGACTGGTTGAGATATATAGGGAAAGGAAGAGGGACTTACATATAGTGTTTATTGACCAAGAAAAGGTCTATGACAAAGTCCCGAGGTAAGTCCTATGGAGATACCTAGACGCTAGAAGTGTATCGGTGGATTACATTAGAGCAATGAAGGACATATATGATAGAGTCAAGACTCAGGTAAGAACAATGGGAAGAGACTTAGAACACTTCCTAGTTGAGATGGGGTTGCACCGGGGATCAACACTTAGCTCGTTTCTATTTGCCTTGGTAATAGATGAATTGATGCTGCATATTCAAGGTGAGGTTCCATGGTGTATGTTATTTCAGATGACATGGTATTGATTGATGAGGCTCACGGTGAAGTTAATACTAGGTTGGTGGTGTGGAGACAAACTTTGGAGTCTAAATGGTTCAGATTAAGCAAGACCAAAACAAAATATTTGGAGTACAAATTCAGTGAAGCATGAGGCAAGCGTGGAAGTGAGACTTGATACACAGCCGAGAGAGAAAGTTTTAAGTATCTTGGGTCTTTGATCCAAGGGAATTGGGAGATCGACGATGATATCACACATCGTATTGGTGCGGCATGGGAGAAATGGAGGCTTGCTTCTGGAGTCCTGTGTTATAAAAAGGTACCACCAAAACTTAAAGGTGAGTTCTATAGAGTGATGGTTAAACCAACTTTATTGTATGGGCGGAATGTTGGTCAGTCAAGAACTCCCATGTTCGAAAGATGCAAGTTGCGGAAATAAGGATGTTGAGATGGATATCTGGCATACTAAAGCGATAAGATTAGGAATGAGGATATTTGGGACAATGTGGGAGTGGCCACAATGGTGGACAAGACGAGGGAAGAGAGGTTGAGATGGTTTGGGCATGTAAAGAGATGTGCAGATGTCCTAGTGAGGAGGTGTGAGAGGTTAGTTATAGTGGGGGTACAAGGAGAGGTAGAGGTAGACCGAATAAGGATTGGGGAGAGGTGATTAGACATGAAATGACACAGCTTACTGAAGACATGACCATAGATAGGAGGGCATGGAGGTCGCGGATTAGCGTAGAAGGTTAGAAAGGTAGTTGAGCGTTGTCTGGCTTTTCGATAGGACACGGCTTGGTTGTAGTATGGAGCACCATTTTTTTCATAGTATTAGCTGTATCCATAAAGTTTCTTGCTTTTATTATTTGTTACCATCTGTTATTTATTATGTTTAGGTGATCATACTATTTTGCTGATGTTATTGTTCCTTATATGTATGCTCTACACTGTTTTCCTATTAGTTGTCAAGTTTTATGCACTGCCCTTTTTCCCTCTTCATTACTACTTTGATTTTTTTTACTTAAGCCGAGGGTCTTTTGGAAACAGCCTCTTTACCTGCACGAGGTAGGGGTAAGGTTTGCGTACACTCCATCCTCCTTAGATCCCATTTTGTGGGATTTCACCTGGTATTTTTTGGTTGTTGTATAGTAAGAAGCTTTAATGCTAGATCCATGTCCATTGTTCTTTTATGAGAACTATCATTTTGATGTCTTGGTCTTTAAGTTAGCAATGCTTCCTCATCCAAGATAGATAGTAGGAGATGGTGACAGTTTAAACAACTGGAAACTCAGATCACAATATCACATGTGAACAATCGTTTCCTTTTCAGTTCAATCTTCGATCAAGTTGGTGTAGCTGTAGTGCTTGAAAGAAAACCTGAACATCCCAGAGAAAGCAACCTACTATGCAAAGAGTGTTCATTGCTAGTGAATGAATGAATCCGATATTCAGTGTAACGTGGATCTTAAGCAGAAAAAAGAAGGCCTTAGGAAAAACGTCTAAGTAGCACAGGGGGGACGAGAGAAGCACTTTCTGAAAGGACCATGCACGTGCTTCTATCCCCTTAAAACGATATCATGTGGAAGCTCAACCTTTTGTCAAAATCAATACTTTCTTCAGCTGCGAAATCATGTTTCCCTGGAGGCTTGGAGTTGGAACAGCCAGTTTATCTCCAAACTTCAGTGCCAGTTACAGAGTCCTCTGATGATTGGAACCTTGATGTATATGTTTCTGTTATCTGCCCTTCACTTAGAGAGGGTAAAGAGAGACTATCCTATGGTTCCTAATTCTGAGTAATTACATATAAGTTATTCTATTTGGGCCAAAAAGGGTTCCATCTCTTCTGTATAAGCTTAAGTTGCTAATGGTGTTTACAGGCAATATGTTTTATGATAACAGGTACTCAAAGAAGATAACATACCACTTGAAAATGTTCGAATCTGCTACTCTCCCTTCTCGAGAACCACTCATACAGCACAAGTGGTTGCATCAGTTCTAGATATTTCTTTTGAAGGACCACAGTGTGTGGTAAGTCTGTCCACACGTCACCAAAGACATATGGGATAAGGCCATCTTGTATCCTCCTTTTTTGTACTTTATTTATTTGGTTGCAAGGTTGTATATAAGTAACACTAATTTGTTGTCGTTATTGTTCCTTTTCTGGATGCTCTATACTACTTTTCTTATTAGTTGTCATGTTTGCTTTACTGCCATTTTTTCTTCTCATAACTACTTGATTTGTTGCACTTGAGCCGAGGGTCTTTTGGAAACAACCTCTCGATCTCTACAATATAGGGGTAAAATCTGAGTACACTCTATCCTTCCTAGACTCCACTTGTGGAATTTCATTGGGTATGTTGTTGTTGTTGCAAGGTTGTATAAAAGTGATTTTTGCTTATCAGAAGAACAAAAAATTGTGTTTAAATTTAATCTTAGTACTTTGTTTCTGGACATTCTTAAAATGATCAATTCATGAAACTCTGATCACAGTTATTAGAACATACATGACATGAATTCAGGTCAAAAGCAGCACGGATCTATAGAAACAAGTAAAAGGGATTGTTATTTTATAGGCTGAAATCTAGTTTTTCCCTATCAATATAAGCCATTCACTTGAAGAAATGGTCATTTAAAATTAGTGAAGATGAACTGTTTGGGCTATTTCTCTTTTTTCACCCTGTATCATTGCTTCCTTAAATGGCAAATTTCTAAAGTTATATGGTTAAGCTGAACTGCTGTGTACTTTTCCTTCTGAAGATGAATTTGATTTAGCTATTAGAAACTTTTCATGGTTTATATCATTCTTTACCCGAAGGACTCGAGCCAATCACCAATAAGCGTACAAAAAGCTATTTGAGTATTACATAAGGACTCTTTAGAGGGCTTCAGTTCCTTTTTCTCCCTGCCTTTTCTGTCTGGATGAGATGTTTCTGAGCTAGAACAATTGATTGACTTGTGTGTTATGATTTTGGCTTTAAGACAAGTAGATTCTGCTGATAAGCTACGAGTTAAGATTATATTGTTATAACAGGTTCTAGAAGATCTTCGGGAGCGCTTCTTTGGTCCTTCTTATGAACTTAAGTCTCATGACAAAGTAAGTTGTTTGTCTTCTGCATTTCAAAATCAAGTGGATGTAGCACAATCTTAAACACCTTCAACGTTTATAAACACTTGTAGTTGGCTTGTGGTTCTCGAATTGATTGATTATTTCTGATTTCAGTATCCTGATATATGGGCTCTAGATGAGAAGGATCCATTCATGCAGCCTGAAGGTGGAGAAAGTGTTGCAGATGTTGTGTCTAGACTCACAAATGCATTGATTAACATGGAGTCACAATTTCAAGGGTATTTATTATGCTTTTACCTCCAAAATTTATCATGTCGAGTAGGAGAATTTTAGTGCAAAGAAAGTCGCTATGTATAGTGCTAATGAGGTTTACTTATTCACTTTGACATAGTTAGGAAATCATCAACAGCACTTCCAAAATAGCAAAGAAGGCAGTAGAGTCGTGAGTCGTGTGAATTTGAGATTCTCCTAATGTGGGGCATTTTCCCACTCACAAAGAGACCATAAGCCTTTAATTGCATTTTCATGATATCTGATGGATTTATCATAAATTATAATTGTGATTCGGACACTTAAATTGCAGATGCACAGTGTTGGTGGTCAGCCATGGCGACCCTCTCCAAATTTTCCAGACAATACTGAATGCAGCTAAGCATTACAAGGGATCCTGTGAAAATGACTTGGCCTCGAGAATACAGGCAGTCAAAATCCCATCTGTTCTCTCTCAGCACCGGAAGTTTGCTCTACAAACAGGAGAATTGCGCTCAGTAGTATGATCCCCAGCTTGAACTGCACATTCTGAATCATTCTTTCAGCTCATGCTGCTATTCTTCTCTATATATTCTGAAATGCGCCCGTACTGGTTTATCTGTCTCGAGGGAGAATAATTTGGTCCTACAAACAATATTAAAAGGAAAATAATGTAGAAAATTAAATAAAGAAGGCAGAGTCTCCTTTGTCAGGGGAGGTAAGCTATTGTACTTAGAGTACATTCCTAGGAAGAGGAAATTTATAATTTTAACCTCATACTTCTCTGCGGGCACTATGTATCATGAACTTTTTAGGAAGGAAAGAAGTGACAAGATTTTTCTTAAGGGGTTCCCCTTTCAAGATGTATCTTCCCACTCTTGGCCGCATTTTAAGCCAATAGCTCCCTGAAGTTTAACACAGAGTAATTAGACATTTTGTGTCCAAAGTAATAATGGTCAGCCGGTTAACTTACTCTGCATATGAATTTGTCTACTTGAAATGCCATATTTTGCTACCAAAGAATCATTTGATACTAATGTTTGTAGTAGTGATTCTATAATTATGAGATTACAAGATGGCCCTTAAAAGTATGTAATTGTTTAGTTAATCGTATTTTATTATGTTCCATTCGCTTTCGAATACTAATGTTTGTAAGTATTGATTCTATAATTATAAAAACTATAGGAGATCTACAAGATTTATTCATTATTTATCTCATATTATAGCGCAACTTACTGTAATTTTCCTCTCAAAATTGTTGTTTATTTAACATAATTAAAATTTGATAATTCTACGTTTTATTTTATTAACAGAGTAATAAAACGTTGAATAAAGCATTAGTACACGCTAAGGAGATTATTTTGAATAAACAATGATCCTTTTTAAGACCAGATACAAGTTTTAAATGTACATCATATATCAATATTTTAATGTGACGAACTGAATCTCTAAACAAATACAATAATGTAGTGATCATTGTTCACCCTAATAATACTACATGCACCTTTCATGCCTTACAAAATCCTGATGTAACTTGTACACAGAACCAAATGAATCCTTAGTGCTCCAACTATACACCGTTTGCTCAACGCCTCTTTTCAATTCATTGTCTTTTACAGAAAACGTATAAAGCATCTTAATGCTAATTAGCAGTGAGGCTAAGATCAGACTCAGAAATTGGAAACTGCATAGTGAGACAATGACCTCAGATTCGACAATTGGCAGCTGTGAATAAGAAAAGAGGAAGAAAATAAAAGAAGTGCCATTAGAAAACGAGGCATGCTACATTGAATCATTAACATAAAGCAGAAAAATATCTTGCCTAAGAATGGATGACAACCACTGACACTGCCAGGTGAGATGCAAACAGATGGCTGTATCTTTAGTTGAAAACTTATACTTTAATAATCTCGCCCCATTACAAAAGGTGAATGTTTAAAGTTCACTACACTCTGTAGGAGTCATTTCCTTTCTATTGTTCCTTCTCTTGGCACACCACCGAGGAAGGAGCACCACACATCTGTAAGAAATGGTGAAAAACTCCATTGACGTGTGAGATGGTCCTATTTTTTGGAAGGCCAACATATTGAACCACTACGGTCATTCACAACCTTCAACTAACTGCTGACCCTTTCATGGTCTCAAGCAGACGGTACATTTATAACACACTAAAAAGCTGAAAAGACCTTGTCATAGCCAATCAGTGGGGCTTGTGAGTTCGCCACTCAGATTGGATGAGTAAATGCTACCAAAAGCCACCTTTTCTAAAGAAACCCTGAATGGACTAATTGATGGAAGTCTCCCATCCTACTACAGATATCAATTAGTGGAATGCAAAATGAAAGGAGGTATAACACAGATTAGAAGATAGTGAGAAAGCGCCCTCTAAATACTCACTGCAGTAGATAAATTGGTTAAGATCAAGAGTCACTCGGCCTTGCTTGGTTGTGTCAAATGAATCAAAAAGGTTCCTGCAAAGATCAAGAAGATTATTAAAGTTTTTCCCAAGAAATTCAACAGTGAACTAACATCTGAGAACTATTAGAATTGCAGGTCTACTGAAAACACATTTTAGCCTCATCAAGAAATACAAAACTTTGTATTGAAATGAATGTCTAACTCAAACACTAAATTGATGTGTTAAACCAAGAATATTTAGGGGAGTTTTGACGTAGCTGGTAAAATTATTTTCAAGTGATCAGGAGGTCACGGGTTCGAGCTGTGGAAACAGCCTCTTGCAGAAATGCAAGGTAAGAATGTGTACAATACACCTTTGTGGTCCGGCCCTTTCCCCGATCCGCACATAGCAAGAGGTTAGTGCACCGGGATGTCCTTGCCAACCAAGAATCCTTCTTAGTTGCAAGACAGATGACAGTGACTCAATGTCAAAGTGCCAGATACAATACATGTGGCCCTCTAGACATATTGATCATGAATATTATAAATGCAAGAAGAGACAACCATTTCATGTAAATAAAGATCTACTCACCGTGCTGACTGTACAAAGATACAAAGAGATATGAAGTCATCAAGCCTGAATTTTCCATTCTTATTCTTATCAAAACTCTGCAAAATTTACTCAGAAAAGAATTATATCAGTTCAAAAGAAGAGGACTAGAAAGAACTTTTCTTAACGCTCAAACCAATTAACATATGATGTTCCACATAACATTCTGCATGCATATATAGTTACAAGCTACAATATGTTATCCCGCGAGTAACCCACCATGTGGACAACCAAATGGAATGTCCCTGACTGCACGGTAATAGAAAGGTGGAGTAATGAAGATCATTAAACTGTGTTCTGTTTTTTCTCAAACAGTAAAGGCAGAGAATCAAGCTATGTTTTACATTGAAATTTTATCCTGCTCTCATGAACCTCAAAAGTGAAAAACCAGAATAACCATTCCAATGGATTTCGTGAGTTTTTACTATTTCATTCTAACCATCTACCACAACCCACCACTTACCCACAATGTAATCAACACATCAGCACTGTATATGACTATGGTTTGCTGGCTATAGCAAGCCATTAACTAACGCCTTAATCTCGTTCTTTTTTTTTTCTTTGTCAACATGTTTATAGTACCACCATGTGAAAAGAGCCACACAAAAAGAAAAGGGACAAATTCTTGGGCTTTAAGTAAAAAACGAGAAGCAAAGGCACGTTCTATTTTACATGTCAATTTCTTATATTTCACTCTGCTAGCTTCAATTAAAATATAATTTAACCAAATACATGTCAATAGGAACTCAATGGCAAACTTTTTTACACAGTCCATTTATGATTTTCTTCTCTTGTGTGAATACAGTTTAAACAACTAAAACAAATGAACCATAAGGACTTGAATAAATCTAATATTTTCTTCTTATATATGTCATTTGGTTGTTCAGTACTTCTATTAACTATTTTTTCTCCTCCTCTATTAAATAGGGTTTAAAACAACTAAAGTAAATAACAAAAAGGAACATTGAATAAAAATCTAATGCTGTTTTCTAATTTGTCATTTGGTTGTCAAATTTTATTGTAAAACTAACAAATTCATTAGCCCTTGTTTTTCTGATGACAAAAAGGGATGAGCTACAGAAAAGTATGCAATGTAGGTCACTGGAAAAGCTTCTTTTACTGGAGCAGGTAATGGAAATGCTGGAGTTTGAGCTTGTGTTTTCCCGTCTTCTTTGTCTTGCACGCTCCACCTTATTTGCTGGAGGGAGGATATGATTGTCGAAGCTGAGGTCCCATTCAATTCATATAATTTCGCCTATTACCCTCTTACTCACATGCCTACCAACTAGAATGAGGACAGTTAGACTAACACCCAAAAAAAACTATCACTCGAAAAGCGGCCCCCTTCAGTTTGATTGGTGCTTTGATAAAAAGATACTACATATTAGCGTAGGCCTCAAGGAAGTAAAATGCTGGAGAGTATTTATGTATCTCACTTCACGAAGAATCTTGTTGAGTCCTCACATTGGGTGGGATGAGGTTAATTAGTCTCCTTATATGAATTTGAGCAATCCTCCCTTCATGAGCTAGCTTTTAGGTTTGAGTTAGATCCAAGATCCAATTCTTTTCATGATTTCAGAGTCACGCCCGTCCTAATTCATTGTTTACCCGATGATGGGGCCCCATCATATATAATCCATGCTCTAGATGTCCAAGTCCTGGGCGAACGGAGGGTGTTGAGTTCCAAATCGGAAGAGATGAGGTTAATTGGTCTCCTTATATGGACTCTCATGATCTAGCTTTTGGGGTTGAGTTAAGACCAAGATCCATTTCTTTACAAATATAAATTTTATAATAAGAATAATACCTCGCAGACGGTGTATAATGCTGGAGAGTCGAGGCGGAATCCAATTTTTATCAATGCCTGCAAATTATGCAACAAATTCGTTGATAGATTATTGTCTATTGCAAATAAGCAGCTGTTAAAAGACCATTTGGCAGTCCAAGTGTTCTTTCCTCATTTTCCTGGTCAGAAGGTCTGAAATGTACTAATAAGTAAATGAAATAAAGCAGGAGGTTGGGATCAAGGAATTTCTTGCCTCGTAAACATCATCTGGGACAAGGAATCCACGGCCCCTAATACAATGACCAAAGTAATACAAGAATTAATTTCCACAAAACATATTTCCAACCAATTACATGGAGAAGTAATAAAAAAAATACTAAACAAGGAAAGTTTTACCAAGAAAAAGAAATTCACCTCTCCAAGTCTGAGAACGCATGTTGCACCTACAAATGATGGATTGATGGTTCATATAAATCAAACAATTGAAAACCTATGAAGGAACACATCATATATACACATTTTGTGAAGCAGCACTAAGGTTTCATTCTAGCGCTGCCAAGATGAGGTAGTGCAACTATTGTCAAATTCAGTGTATGAGTAGAGCACCGCAAAGTGCCACTAAAATCACATGAAAATTGCATATAGAAAGACTGATTAATGTATTTGAAGAAAAAACTACTATACAAAAATTAACTAGCGAAGAAAGCTGACCTTCAGCAGAAACTTGTTAAGTTCAACAAACTCTGGCAAAGAAAAATTAGATTAATAGCAGTATGAGATTCTCAATGGAACAATTCGTTAATATGAACTCAATCGCACCAAAATAAAGTAAAGAATGGCCTAAACTAGATTGCACTGGTGATCTAAACAATGCTTTGATATCTCTCACGCCTAGCTTTCGACTCTCCCCCTCTCTCCTGATATATATTAAAGTAAGAAAAGGGAAGTTTAAATCAAGATTTTATATATGCTCATTATGTTTTTGTTATCTCCTTCATGGTCTACGTATATTAACTTCATTTTCCTTGTTGAAGTTCCTAATATGATCTTATTTGAAGTTATCTCACTCGCTTGAGAGAGTTTTTGTAAAATTAAAAAAAGAAAACATAAAGCAAAAAACCCCATTCAACTCTATAATATTTCATATTGCAGTAGTAAATAGCAGTCAAGGGCAAGCTAATGGATTAACTAAATTCAAGATCATCCTCACCTTCAAAACTCATGGTTCCATTCTGGTCAAAATCGCACATCCTGATAATTGATGAAAATGAAGATCAAAAAATCAGTGGCGATAAAGCCCATGTAAAAATGATTTGGTTGTTATTGTCTTCGTAATTTAAAATACAGAGAGGTACAAAACCTGATCATTTGCTGGACAACAGTGATAGGAAATTGTAAATTTCCAATTGCAAAAGCACTCTGACACAGGGCCGCGTAGTACATAGCATATATACATGGGAGGCGTCAAGTTTAGTAACCGAATCGACAAGGATTAATTCAAAAAGAAAATGGAAGGATAAAAAAGAAAGACCTTGAGTTGAATTGCATTAATACTGCCGATTTCTCCGTGTCAACCCGATCGAACCACTCTCTCAAAATCGCCGAGTTCTCCATTTTCTTCTGCTGCTTCCTCTGTGTTCTACAATCCTATTCCTACCCCTCAACAAAACCTCCTTATATCTTATTTAATTTTACTTCTTCCTTGCCTACGCTACCTCCGTTTTTTTTTTTAACATATGCTTTTAAAAAAATAATTTTATATTATATTAAAGTGCAAAGGCCTTATAAATTTTTTGTTCTTCCTTAAAACATATGATTATAAATATAATTGTTATTTATAATTTTTATATAATTATTATTTAATATTTTTATTTTATTAAAAATTTTGTTTATGTTGTAAATTTTTATTTTTTAAATCCTTCATCCAAAGTTCTTTTTCCTTTTTTAACAGTAACAAACGGTTTTCCTCCTTTAAAGTTTTTTTTCCTTTTTGGTAATTATTTCTTCTTCTTTTTTCCTTTTGATAATTTAATTTTCTTTTCTTATAGTTACGGTCCCCCAACCCTTCTTTTTAAGGTAATTACTTCTTCTTGTTTTCGTCGTTGATAGTTTTTTTTTCTTATATTCAAAAATTATTTTCTTCTTTTTTATAGTCACAAATTTTTATAAGTAGTGTTCTAATATTTTTATATTTTTAAATTTATTTTGGTTTATAAATCCTTCTTCTTTATAAAGCTCTTGCATTAATATTTTTATTCAATCTCCAGCTTTGTATGTTTTCGTGTTAATCTATCTTTCTTCTTCGTGTTGTTAATTTTTTTTTCCATGTTGTGAATTTAAAGCGATAGTATTATGCTATATCGAGTTGAGTTGTTTTTATATTCAAAATAATTTAACTTAGATTATTTCTTTTAGTTAGATTCTAATATTAATATTATGTTATCTCCTTTAAAAATTGAGTCTTATATTGAAATTATGTGATTTAAAATTTGTATTATTTATAGCTGACATTCTTCATATGCGGATTTCGGTAATGAAATTGTGTCGATTACTTGGCTCAAGCGTGGTCTCGTTTGGATAATAAAAGTTTTTTTGGATTGATAAAATAGTATAAAGGGAACAAAGAAAAGCGCTCAATAAGCATAACGTTAGTTGTGAAGAGGTAGTAATTCTCTTTTATATTATATTACATATTTATATTTTATATTTTACATATATGCTTGAGTTCTTTATGTATTCTTATTATATTTTATATTTTTACATATATGTTTTCAACTATTAAGTTTAACTTTTAAAGGCACAAGTTCAAGCTATCCTTTTAAAAAATATTATATTGAACAATCTTTGGTAATTAGAGTAGTAATCATCATATCTATCTATCTATATTATATTAAAACATAATTAATAGTATACGTTTTACGTCAAGCAATATATGCAGTAACTCACGATATAAAAGTAAAAGTAAGACGTGTAAGTGGATCGATTAAATCAAGTTAAAATTGAAATAAGATCCCACATAAAAAAACACATGTCATTTGTTGATTAGTATTATAACAAATGAGGAAAGAACTACTGAATTAAATCAAACTCTTAAATATAATCATTTATTAATTTTAAAATTTATAATTTTAAAATTTGTTATTTTTTGACTCTTATAGCTGATTAATTTTAGTTTTTTTTAATATTTAGAATTTTTTAATTACATATTAAAAAATTTATTCTTATTAATATAAAGGACATGTGCGAAGCGCGTACACTAAAACTAGTATTTATTAAGAATGTACAATAATTATTCTTTTATTTAAGAATTAAAAGTAGAGTTTAAAATTAATTATTTTTTAAACTTTTACATTAATAACATTTCTGATAAATATTTTTAGTATCATATTATAAAAAGCGGATTCTGAAAACTGAAATATTTGAATTTACAATGTTATATTTTAACAATTTAAATTTATTAACACACGTAATTTATGTGTGATATGATATTTGAAAAACACTACACTCAATGGAGTATGAAAACAAGTAAATAAAATTTAAAAAGATTCACTGGAGGTTTAGATTTTATCGAATTAATCAATAAATTATTTGAATTGTATTTAAAATTTGAAATTTAAATTTTGAAATTATAAGTTTTCGGTCGTGTTTTACATGATTGAATTAATTATTTAAATTTAATAAATATAAATTTAATTAATTATTTAATTTTATTAAGGATATAAATGACAAGCACAAAACATTAAATTTCACGATGTCTTATTGAGGGTCGGTTTGGTATGCGCGTGTTAAATGGCGTGGCATGTCAAATCAAATAAATAGTGTGCATCATGTACGTCAAAATGACATAGCATGTCTATTTCAAAATCAGGTCAATGAAAATGCATTGTGTGTGCAAATGATATGTTTTAGCTAATCAAATATAGTCATGTCACTTTTCGATCCGATTGGTAAGTGTCTTATATTTAAAGACACAAAAATTCTAACAAAAAGTTAGAGGGAGCTCATTGATCGTACTGCAGTTTCTCGGCAAGTTCTTTGGCGGCTCTTCGTGAGTGCGGGACACACCTTTTTGTTTGTTTGGTGGGGAGTATAAACTTATTATATACATGCGTGGTGGCTCACCTAATCACCAAGTGTTGTATATATTGTCAACTACACATCATTGTCACACAATCAAATATCAAGGCGTTTAAGAAGTTTGAGGCAGAAGATCAAGAACGAAGACAAATCAATCAAACATCGAGGGTTTAAGAAGTTTCAAGACACGAAGATCAAGAACGAAGGCAAATCAATCAAATATCAAGGCGTTCAAAAGTTTCAATACCCGAAGATCTAAAATGAAGGCAAATAAAAAATCGACACGTTCGAAGATCCAAATTCAACAAGGCGAGATCAAATACTAAAAGTTTATTATGAATTTGATCTTAAACCTTTTTTAATGGAAAATTATTGTTCATAGTGGTCATTGAAGTGTTTGTGACTAATCCAAATCTAACACAATTTAAGATCAAATTATAAACCTTTAAATTTATATTTAAAAAAAAAAAGAATACAAAGGATACATAAGATTTTCAACCAAACTATATTAAAATAAAATATTAAAAAAAACAAAAAACCAACCAAAAAAAAATAATTTACGCGTTAATTTTTTTTTCTAAAAAAATTAAAAAAATTTCTTATTTTTTTTTTTTTCATTCAACATTATGTTAAAATATAAACATGCAATTAATAGTTTAATATCATGATTAAGCTATTAAAATGTATAAAACCAAGATACACACAGTCCATTTAACTAATTGAATAACAAAGTTTCACGTTTTGCCCTTTAAACGGGTTTATTTGTAATATATGTACTTTAAATAAATTAATTTTTAATTTTTATTCTTCCAATAAATTGATTTTAATTTTTCCCTATGGCAAACAAGCGATCAAATTTGGCAATTCTTTAGAAATTAAAATCGTATTAAGCATAAACTTTGTGAAATATTATGAATATAAACTTATGTCACTACAAAAAAGCTATTTGTCATGTAGGACATAAATTAAAGTCATACCTAGATAAAGTAGGGCGGAAGTGTAGAGATTCGCACAAATGCTTTTATTACGGCTGATATTTAATTTTTTGTAGCCCTTCAAAATTTTAAGTAACAAAAAAAGTAGCTGAAAATGACCCTAACAACAAAAAAGTAGATAAAAAAACTCACTTTAAATTTACATATACAGGAGCGTAAGTTTAGAGGCATGAGTTATGTCTGAGCAAAAAGAAATTATGCTACGATGTGCAAGTTATGTTCCAACGCATAAGTGTAGCGGCACTATCTTTGAAGACAAAATAAATTAAGTTTAAGGCACAAGTTATGCCCCAAGGCTCACAAGTTATGACCAAGACGTTTAGTGACATACAGTGGTAAAAATTATGCGCCAAGGTAAAAGTTCTATAAAAATTGCGTCTTGTGAATATACTAATGAACTTATACTCAAGTAAATATTCTCTAAAAAAACTGTCTCCATGAAATAATTTTTATACATTAAAATTAAATTATAATTAAGAATACTTTAATCCAGGTGTTTTATTAAACATGCAAAATATGGTACTCCGCGGAAAAACTTGAAAGAGCAAATGACCCGTTGGATAATGGACCCGGCACAACCCGAGTGGCCCCCCAGAGAATTGGGTCGTAACGGGTTACAACAACCGATAACCAATAACTCTCCTCTTTGCACGCACCAGACAGGCACGATCAACAATCTGAGCCTCTGGCGCTCTCACTCACTCAAAATCAAATCATCTTCTCCTCCTCATTCTGGACCCGGTTGTTTGTGCCCACAATTCCTCCCTCGTAGTGAAGAAATTGGAAGCATATCCGTGTACATATTAAGGTATGATTTCATTGCTTTTCTCATTTGGTCATGCAATTCAATTCTTTCGAATTGATATTTTGATACTTAAGCATTTGTGTAGCTCATGCTTGTTGTTTTATTGATTCATGGTATAAAGCTTCTGCCAAGTTGGAATTAAGATATTCAAGAGTGTTTTCTGCATCCCTGGTATGAGGTTGCATTATACGTACTATTGCTGGATAGGGGATTCTCTGATTTTATTAGAATTTGGTTTCAAAATCTTTCAGCTTATTGATATTGTAATTCAAGATGATTCTGTTGTTAAGGAAAGAAGATTGGCATCACTAACACATTTGTGATCCATCCTGACTTAAACCCCATCCCACAGGAAAAAAACGAAAAATAACATTGGCCAGATTAACCCATTCCAAACTGCCCCCTTTTTTATGCCATCTCCATCAACCTTTTCAGCTTAATCACTAAAAAGAATACAATGAGAAGAGAGATAACTACATTTGTGGCTCAATAAACGTTAAACTATAGTTCTGAACTGTAGCTGTATTCTCATGTATCGAATGATTTGGCTATTTCTAAATGACATTTCATTCCTTAAATCTGCAACATGAAATCATTCTATTGCATCACTGATGCAATCACTACTTCCAATTACCTTAGTTGAAATGGTGTGAGAAATTTCTTTGTATTGTTCTATAGGATAGAAGCGGTACTACAAAAATCAGAACCAAAAAAAGGAACAAAATAGAGAGAAATTTGCTTCCATTATTGGAATGCTAGTTTCTTTATCCATATTAGGGAAATTGTTCTCGAATTATAACCGTGTTATTTTCCAGTTTTAAAGTCTTCATCTTTGGTTTAACTTAATATGTTTTTGGGATAAATTTATCAAAGAATGTTCTAGGGGATAAAATCTAATTTACTTTTATCTAAAAAGTTAAGTCACCAAATGCAAAATTTTGGATTAATTGTCTTTCTCATGGATTATAGCACAATTTCTAGATCCAGTAGATAAATGTAACTATACTTTTATGAGCATCAATGCAACTCAGTAACTGGCGGTACTTTTTGCTATTAAGATCAGGCAGTAGGCCATTTACAAAAGGGGGAAAAGTTAAAGATTAGGCAAGAGTTGGCACATTGGGAAATGTGTTTGCAACATTTTAAAAAGTATTTGCAAAGTACTTCTCAAATCATGAGGATTAAGTGGACAGAGTCAAACCAATTTAGCAGAAGTTATTTTATTTATCTCAGTTACCAAAAATTTTCGGATCCTCATCCATTTTTTCTTTTTGGTTGTTGAAAACCTCTGAACTGGAATTCTCATGCGAGTTGCTGCTTCTTTTCAGAGCTGCAGATCATTTTCATTATGTATTGGAATGGAACCACTTTGAATGGAACATATTCTTCTCATGTCATGTTCCATCATCTTGAAATGTTGTGAACCTATGGTGATGTATTCTCGACTCCTCACAGATTTATACCGGTAGTCCATTTTATTCACATTTCTTTATATAGACGTTTGTTTAGAGATATATACGTGTGTAGACAAATGTGGCATATATTGCCTATGTTCTACATTCATCACTCGTCGAAGTTTCTTTTTCATCGATTCAATCATTTTATGCAAATGTATTCTAATTTCTTTTTCCCTCCACCATTCCTTTTCATGATCATTTTAAAATAAAATGCCTTATTGTAGTCGGTTTTGACTCAGATTGCTACACTAATCTGAATGGGAGTGCAGATCACAACTTCTATGAAGAATCAACTCCCTCGAGTATCTTCATTTGACCTCTCTGAAAGTGTAAAAGTAGAATTATCTCCCAAGTTACTACAACCTAAGTTGCTCAGACTCTTCAGCTTCGGTGACGCACCGTGTTGGCCGGACGTGGATGCGGATGTGGGATCACGTCTTGGATATAGTCGGCCAGATTTTAGGTGTCGGGACAAATACAGCCGATTTCTATAATCAAACAAAAGTTAAGATGAAATTGGAGAAATTGGAATGCCTTGTTTATAGAAATTTTTGGGTTAGTCCTTTTTCTTATATCTTCTTTTGGGATTTCTCCCTTGATGATATTTTCTTCTCGGTATACCTTATAAGTTTTTCACATAATATGTCTCATAATTTAGATATATAGCCTATTTTTAGATATTTGAATTATTTTTAGCTAGGAATTTCCTCAATCAAAGTATCCGGTATCGGATCCATACCCCAAAATCTTGAAATTTAGATCATGAAGGGTCCCAAAATCTAGATCCTTTAGGTATCGTACACCCACATCAAGTTCGAGCAACTTAGACCACTGACTACTTTCAACGGATGAGGGGATTAATTAGTCTCCCGTCAACATTGCGGCTCCAGGATGGTTACTTCTTATCTTTTGTTTTAAACATTTCGATTTTCCTTATAATAGTTTGGGAAAAATGATTTCATTTATTAAGTAGTAACTTTTAACGCAACCAATGGAAGAAACACTGAAACACAGCACACTCATTAAATTAGCGGGGTTGCTATCTAACCCTAACTTGTTCTAGTTTTTCGTAGTTTGGGATTTGATGTTCTGGAAATCTATATGAAGTATTTTATCTTCTCTTTTCTGATTCTAGAACTGATGGTGCTCCACTCGAGAGCATATTTATTGAAGTATAAGCTTGCTCCGTCTATTATGTCCAGGTTAAGAAAGTGGTCTTGAATTTGTTATTGTTAAGATTGAAGAGTTGTATTACAATGGTTGGGCATCATTTTTTACGATGAATGGGCGAATAAATGATAGAAGGCCTAGGCTTCTTTATTAAAATCAATGCTTTTAAATGTGAAAAGCACAAAAAAGCAACATGGTGCATGGGCTTGAAGTGAAGAGCAAGAAGTGAAGCGCACCATTTTCAGAAAATTACAAAATTCCAAACATATTGGTTTGGGTGGTGGTTGTTATATTGTAGGCGGTGTTCTTTGTACATTCAAGAATGAATATTTTGGTGGTTGTTGCAGGATGATTTTGTTATGATCTTTGAAGTGTGAATGATCTATATATCTCGATTTTGTTTTGCATTACAAAGACAAATGCTTTTGTTGATCGATATAGCTTAGCCTTTTTATTGCCATATTTTGCGTCCTAGTCCATGATGGAAAGCTTAAAAGGATTCTTTGACACGAGGAACATAAATCCCAAATAAAAAGATTAAGAGTAGAAGAAATTTTTTTTATGATAAGCCTAGTTGTACTTTGTGTATGTGCGAAATGTTGAAAGGTTATGAAAGAGAAGGAAGAGGATGGATATGCTTCTGGAGGCAGCAATACCCCTAAGGAACTATCTTCAGGCAGATGGTTCTAAAGTTGCTAATCACGTCATAGTTTGTGAGATTTCTAAGAATCGGAAAGTATCGATTAGGAACATCGGAGGGAGGATAATGATGGTCATTTGAGAATCTATTTTGAAGATGGAGCGAAATGTCGAGCATAAACGCATCTCAACAGTATGCATTTGTGGAATGTTCTCGATATAATACAAGTGAAATTGATAAGGTTGTTAGAACAATTTAATGTTAGAACTATAGCATATGGTTAGTTGGTGGATAATGTTTTTGGTAGAGATGATGAATACTATGGGGAAATGGGATATCCCATGGGATTTCCCAGGTGGGGACTTTAATACTATTCGATATCCCGGAGGGGGTGGAGTGTAGGGTGATTTCTATGGCTATGGGGGTGTTCTCTGCAAGGTTTATTGATAACCACTTTCTTATTGATCTTCCTCTAACGGGTGCTAGTTTTACATGGTCTAGATTAGAGGGCCGTTCTTCTAGATCGAGACTAGATATATTCTTGTTATCCATCGCTTGGGAGGAGATGGCCTCAAACTTAATTCAAATTCCTCTACAGGCTGACATCGGATCATTCTATCATGCTAGATGGAGGAAGGAAGAAATATAAGAGCTTTTTTAAATTTGAGAATATGTGGTTGAGGGCAGGGTTTAGGAATAGAGTGGCTGGTTTGTGGAATAGTTAATTGGTGGTGGGAGACCCGTCCTTGGGCTTGTAAAAACAAAAGAAGATGCTCAAAGGATATTAGGGTGTGAAACAAAGTGGTGTTTGGGAGGGTTGAGGTGAAATGAAGAGATCACAAGCTTGAGAGTTAGAGGGGAGTAGAGGAGGGGTTGAATGCAAGGGAAGAGAGGACGAAGGAGTTGAAAAATACAGTAACTTCCTTGGCATTGGCGCAAATGGAGTGGTGGAAAAATCTTGAGGCATTATGGTTGAAAAAGGAGATTATAACACAATTTGTTTTCATAGGGTAGCCAGTGGAAAATAGAAGGAGAAGTTTTATCGATTCAATTGAAGTATATGGGGTAATGCATGAGGGGAAGGGGGGGGGAGGGTTAGGGTGATGGTGGTTTTCTATGAACACTTATTTAGAGAGGTTAGTTTGGAGACTAAAATTAGAGGATTAGAATTTAATCAAATAGGGAAGGATAGGAGGGAGTGGTTGGAGAGGGGTATTGCGGAAGGAGATATGGGAGGCAGTGGAGTGTTACTGCCGGGGTAAAGCAGTCTAGATGGTTTTACTTTGGCCTTTTTTCAGCATTGTTGGGATACGAGTCAAAGTTGAAGTTATGGAGACCATTAAAGCTTTCCCCGGAGTTACCGATGTATTGAAAAATCCTTAATGCATTATGAGGCAAGTGCTTCCTGGGTGCTACAGTATCAGGACTATAGACCAATTAGTTTAATTGGGAAACATCACATAGTTATTTGAAGGTGCTTTTCAGCGGACTAAAAGGTCTTAGATGCGATAATTTCTACCTTACGAATGCTTTTGTGGAAGGTAGATAAATTTTATATGCATCATTGATGGAAAATGAAGTAATTCGACTTAAGATGAAATAAACGAGGTCGAAGTTTTTGTCTGAATAAGATCTTGAGAAAACCTATGATAATATTAATTGGGAATTTCTTGATTTCATTATGTTGAAGATGAGTTTCAGTGCAAGATGAAGAAAGTGGATCAAATATTGCATTGCATTATCAGGTTTTCGGTCTTTGTTAACGGAAATATGGGTGGTTTCTTGCACCCAAGGGTAGCCTAGTGGTCGGCGAAGTGGAGTGAGAACCATGAGGTCTCGAGTTCAAACTTGTGAGACAAAAATGCCAGTGATTTCTTCTCATGTTGTTCTGGCGAGTGGACAGAATTACACGGTAGTTGTTCTTTGGTGGGAGGTGGCAAGTATCCGTGCAATTAGTCGAGTGCACGCAAGTTGTGATTCACCACGATTATCGAGAAAAAAAACTGGGTGGTTCTTTGGTAGTTCAAGAGGAGTGAGACAGCAATTCTTGAGGCAAGTGTTGACATGGTTTCAGGTTTATAAATCAATTTCAGAAAATGTGAGATCATCCCAGTTGGTGTGGTGGAAAATATTAAGGTCTTAGTAAGGTGTTAAGACCTAGCAAGTAATTGAAAAACGATGTTTCCTTCCCTTGCAGTTAAGTGACTTTCTGCTCCTGCATTAAAATTTAAAACAAAAAAATTGTCGTCACTCTTTCCTACTTATCTTGGTTTACCTCTAGGTGCTAGTAATGACTTGGCAGCTTGGAACTCGGTAGTGTTAGAAAAAAGGCTTATAGATTGACAAAAAGGAGATATTTATCTAAAGGGGGAGGAAGTGTTAAAAACAAATTACTTTGTTGAGCATTTCACATATTCCTTGTCTTTGTTACACACCCCAGCAAGTGTTACAGGAAAGTTGGAAAAAACTTTAAGATTTTTTGTGGATATCTCAAGCAGGGAAAGAAAGTTTCCTTGTAAACTGGAGTGATTGTCACTACACTAAAGTGTTAGGGTAGGCTTGGGGTTAAAGATCTTGGGGTCTTTAACAAGGCACTTTAAGGAAGGTGACTATGGAGATTTGATGGAGGTGTATGCTTTGTGGAGAGGGATAATTGCGGAGAAGTATGAAATTGTGGAAAGGGGATGGACTCAAAAGGTTTCACTTCCATATGGGTGTGACTTATGGAGAAATATCTTAAAGGGGTGGGAAGAATTCAATGAGAATACATATTCCAGGGTGGGTGATGTGAGCAAGGTGAGTTCTTGGGAACATAGGTGGTGCAGAAATAACATCTTGAGAATCACATTTCCTTAACATTAGAATTTCTTGCCAAAAGAAAATGTCGATTCACGGCTATGGAGTACACAAGGGGAGAAGTGCTTTGGGGATTTTGGGGTTTTAGAGAAAAAAGACTGGAAGTTTGAACAATTTCATAACTTAATTGATTTGCTTCATAGTGAGATGGTTCAAATTTGAGTGGGTGATGCCGAGCATGGTGAAAGAAACAATGTTTGATTGGGCACTTAGAAGAAGGAAAAAAATGGCTTGATCATGAGATGTTTCTCCTCTGGCACTTATGTGGATCATATAGCGAAGAGGAATAGAAGAGCTTTTGAGGGAGTAAGAAACCTATTTCCTTGTGGCTTCTTTTGGTGCACCCATAAAGATTCCTACATAGATGAGTGGGTGTTGTGACCATGTCTTCTTGGAAGGTTTTCTACTTTTGGTATACTTCTCGTATGCGGGCAAGTATTTGCCCCTTTTTAATGAAATTTATTACTTTTTCAAAAAAAAAGACAAGTTGATTGGAACTAGTAGATGTTTTTCCATGGGAATGTTCTAGATTAGGAATAAAGTAAGTTAAGTAAATGGCTTTATAGGATATACACTTTCTGAATGGATTTCTAACATGCATTCCTGTTGCTTATCCTTTAAACCGAAAGAGAGAAGAAGGAGAAGGAGGAGGAGGAATACTTCTTTGTTGTTACATCTCAAAAATTGTCTAGTTTGCAACTTCAAAGAGTACAAACAAGAATCATTCATTGGTTAAATAAAGCATTGAATGTATGAAAACAGCCCTAACAAGTTATAGGACTTTCTACACACATCACCTTTTTTGTTCTCATAAATATTCTGGGGGTTTATATTAAGCCATAAATGTAAAACACATGTCTGGGTTTTGGTTGTTTGCTAGATGTACGAGACATCAACTATCTTTTACAATGCATTTTTAGTTTAAGATGTCACACTATCAAACATTTGACTCTCAAGTTTAGCCTGTTAGGAGCATGCATTTACATATAAACTATCTGATGGAGAATCAAGATCCATGTGGTATCCTTTCCGTAGAATGGCCTGCTGCTTAGGCCGATTGGTAGTTATATATTCCCTGGGTGTATACTATTCATTTCATTTCATATGATGGTATTTATTTGGCAGAGAGTTTACTGTTTATGAAATAAAGGACTTCTGCACATAAACTAAATATATATAACGTACCAAAAATACCCGTAAGATTGTGGTTTGCAACATGCCATGTCAATTCAATAAGGAAAAATGAGAATAATAAAATTAATGATTTTGCATGTATGGAAGGTATCACTCTTTTTGGGGACATATTAAAGAGAGAACAATGTCATATAAAATGGAATGGAGAGTATCAGACTTATGATTTCTACTTTCCAGATTCAACTCTTTTTGAACCTTCTCTTCATATAAGTGAAACTACTACCTTTATACTTAAGTAAGACATGATTATTCATAATTACAAGAAAAATCAAGATCTATGTAATCGTCTAACATACACCTCCTCTTAGATGGGTCAACAAACAGTAGATTCAAAGTCAAGCGACCATGGGCAGACTAATGCTAAATCTGATTTTACTCAGCATGATAAACAGCTATCGGTGCCAGTAGCCATAATGGGACCTGCACTACAAGATTCACAGAGCGAGAATATGGTTGCTGCCTCCAAATCTATTGAAAGCCCACTATTTCCTCAAGCGAATAATATGGCCAGTAAAGTTTCTAATATAACTGGCTCCAAAGGCCTACAGATGCCTAGTGAACCCCTCAGCCGATGCTCAACAAACAATTCTGGTAGTGGGCATCTTGTCTATGTTCGTAGAAAACCTGAAGGAGAGTTAAGCAAAACTGCTGCTAATAACAACCAAGGCGGTGTTACTGATTGTCCACAACTGAAAAAGCTTAGTCAACGTGATGAGAAAACTCAGACTGAAGTCCAGATGAAGGAAGCTAGATGTTACATTCAGAAGAGTCATCAATCTCACGGACTCCTTCAAGATGCTCCTTGTCCACAAAACCTTCGGTTCCTCCCTCTACAGGAGAGTCCAACAACAATTTAGCTTCAGTTAATGTGAGTAACCATCAAGTCATGTCTACCAGACTATTGTTGGATAATTCCAAGAAGGTTAATTTTAAGCATTGGGAAGAGCGGTATTTCCAATTGCAGAACTTGCTGCACAAACTGGAGCAATCAAAGCAAGAGGACTATGTCCAGAGTATGTATTCTAATTTCTGAAGGTTTGTTCACTGAATTTGTCTGGCAATCCATATTCTTACTCATTTTGTCAAATATAATCTCATTGAGCAGTGCTTCGTTCTCTCTCCTCTGATGACCCTAAGCAAACATGCTGTTGAACTGGAGAAGAGTCCATCCGGCTTGCCTTGGAGGAAGGTACTTTGTGATTTTGCTTTTATTGTTGCTTTATTATAGTCTTAGAGACTTTATCTGAATGAAAAAGTAAGTAGACCTGCTGACTCTATTGTTGTACTCTCTGATTTGCCTGACACATCTTTTTCATTTTTGATGTGTGTTGAATTTATTTATTTATTTGGTTGATGATGTAAGATGCATTATGCTTCAAGAATTGATTTCAAACCTTTTTGGATTTTACTTGGCTAGAAACAACATGGTGGTGTTTGATATCTCTAAAGTCTTGTTTGTGTGCCTTGGTTCTAATGAAAGAGTTGACCCTAAAGATAGTTATGAATTAGATTACACGTTAATTCTGATTTTGATGAGGTTTTTCGGTAAAAGCCATTTTACAATCCCTAGGAATGACCTCCGACTAAGTTGTGGTAAGTTTGAATTATCAAAAGAGGACTAATTTTACATTGTATGTTAACATTTTGTTATTTACTCTTGGTTTAAGTTTGGGTAGTTGTGTAGTGTTGTGATATTGGCTGCTCTCTGATGGAATTATTCTTCGTTGAAATCAGAAAGAGCATGACATTTGATGCAGAACCTATTCTGAATGATTGAAAATGATTGGGCTTTTAACTCTACTATTCCTCTCTGCCCTATTTGTTCCAGTGGGATGGTGAAAACTTTGTCATGTTCTCCAGTTCTCTATTTCATTGAAAATTTCCTATTTTATAGATTTTTAGCACAATTAGTTCCAAAGACCTTCTTTTGGTGCTGGTATTGTTTCTAAATTTCACCTTTTTTGGTTTTCTCCCAAATCAGCGAAAGAGACGTAGCGAGCAAGAGTCTTGGATGTTCTGGGGAAATATCCCAAGAACCCCAGAGCTTCTCTAGCTTGATGACCTGAACAGCCTCAGAAAGAAGGACATGTAATTGTATTCTTAAACAGAATTTGTACATGTTGTAGCCTGATATTTACTAGTGTTGTAGTTAGGTTATCTGTCTGGTCTTAGCCAGTTAATATGGTGTAGCTATGGTTTGTTAACATTAAACTTATAAGCACTTTATTGAGGAAATGGGAAATGGCTTTCCTCAGGTCCATTAACAACAGTTGGGATTGAATATTTGTTCTCATTTTCATTTAATCCTTTTCTATTTCTATCTAAACACAGTCGTAAGACTTACCAAAAAGAAATAAAAGTCTGTTGCTCAGTTGAGGAACCAGATTATGGCAGGCGTTTTGGTGGGATTGCAATCTGTATTCATGCGGATATTATGAATAACTGTTGTTGTGGTAAAATATGTATAGAATTTGTGATGGTTGGTCTGTCTGGACAGTTGTTTGTAAGGGGTTCCTATGGTGATAAGACAAGTGAAGAGTAGACTAAAATGCAGGAATAATATAATCGAGGAAGTGGAATAAAACAAATGAGTGACAATAGTCAATTGGCTGGTTAGGCTTAGAAGAAGTAGAGAGTGTTATTCGACATTTATTTATTTGTAGTATGAATTTTGGCTTGACTTAAAATTGTTGGTATAAAAAATGAAGTGATTGGAAGGTTTGTAGGGTCAGTTGAAATGCTTGCTTGTCCCATAATACGTCCGACGATGATAGCAACTTTTGGCTACTTCAAAAATGGAAAAAATGTGTCCTCATTTACTAATTGTAGTAACTTGTTCATTTATTTTCTCAATAAAATCACAAGCCTAAATATAAGCACACAAACAATATTCACTGTAAAAAAGTGTAATGACACTTGGGGTGTAGTGGAAGATGGTACAGCTGCGTAGGCATTGTATTCTTATTCTGATTGGCACCATTTATTGGTGATTTGGATTTATAGAGATAAGAAGATGAGCAACGTATGCAATATTTTAAATTCTTGTGAATTGCGTTAATTAGAGTATAATACTCCTTTCGATAGAGATATATGCAATGGATCTAATTTCCAACTTGTAACACAAAAAGCAAAAATACATATTATGTGTCTTCTCACCCCCCATCATCACTTGTAAATGGTATGTGTTGTCCACATATATACTTATCTAAACTAATAATCATAGTAATTTGAGTTGGATATTAAAGAAAAGAATCTCGTTTGAATCTTCCAATAATGGCGTTTGCCTGGAATCTTCCATCTATCTGCCTTATCTCTTACAGCCTGAAGCCAGGAATACTATTATATAATTATTACTAATTATTATTTTCTGCTTCAATAATTCAATATATAATACTCCTACTTAGACAGTAGAATACGACCTTTTCTTTTAATGTTCTTTTCTATCTAGGAAAAGAAAAAAAGAAAAAACTTTTGACTTCTTATTAGAGTTTCTTTCCCGCTGACTTTGTTTATATTATATTATACAAGTTTCTTAACCTTGCTTCCGTATGTTCAAATTTGAATATACCATTCATTAGGTTTTTCTTAATTTTATTGGAGTCTCTACTTGTTTTGTATACATCAGGATCAGGTAGTAGTAGTGGTAGTACCACGTCATGAACACATCCATTACAAGTTTCTGTTATTACCCTAAAATGAGAAAGAAATAATTAGAGAACTCAAACATGTACATTTTTTTAAAATCATTGTGGTGTTGGGTGCAACTGAATTTGCAGATGTATGATTCATTGGAAGTGAAGTTAAAAGTAGATGTTTTAAATTACATAAATATCAGTCAGTTCCAATTCCTTTAATTTGCCCTCCCTACATATCGATGAATTAAAGCCCCATATAATTGATAATTGTCAACCCAGCTGAACATAAAGAAAGAGCAATCAAAAACATGAAAATAATAAATTAAGGAAGATGGTCATTTTTCAAAATAACCCATTAACAAAAATTGGTACAACTGTTACCCATTGACAATAATGAGTTAATTAATTCTATATAAAGAGACAATTAGTGAATTAATATGCAGAAATAGGTAATCGTTTTATAAGTACAACCAGACTAAAATATACATTATTCGTTCAGCTTATACAAGCTACTTCTCAAGATACATCTATCTGGTATATACATGTTATATCAAAATAAATAAAGGATCTCCTTAATTCTAACTTTTTTTTTTTGAATATCTACCATGGGATTGATTAATTTTTGTCTGTTCTTGTGTTGAGGCAACTCATCAATCTATATAATTGAAATTCTCCACTATATAAATTCTCATCAATTATATTATCTTTTGTTAAAAAATATATTAATTGCCACACTTGGAAATTAGATGTTGCTACTGACGTTGCCTCATTACAACTTGGAAGTAAACAACAGGAAGATGGAAGATAAATTAATTAATGTTGACGTAAGCGGCATAGAGATTCCAAGCTACCTAGTAATTTATACCAAAACAAGTGAAAAAGAAACGAGGGGAAGAGGGGAGATAACTCACTTGTTACGTATTTAAAATTAATATATAAATAGATTATTTAACTTTGAATAAAATTATTACTTTTATGTGAATTTATAAATTTAAATTCACTTTGAGGATCTACAAAATAATTTATCTTTCCAAAAATTAAAGGTAAGGTTTCGCATACATTTTATCATTATGGTTGTCGCAGTACATTTTGGATAACTTTAATAATTCTATTATAAACAAAGAGTGTAAGAGAACCTTATATCCAACCCTAGCATCAAGCTCTTTTAATCATAACCAATATATTAATTCACTCAGAAACAATAAAATAAGAGTTGGTGTGGAATGCACGTAAGTAGAAAATATAAATTAATAAAAATAATGAGGCCTAAAAAAATGACATAAGCAAGTCGAAAAGAATGATGAAAGAGACATATAATGATAATAAACACATTGGAAGGGCATGTGATGTTGTCATTAATCAGAAGCGGATTAATGTACTTTTATATCCTCTTCAATGACGCATCAACCTTATTTTTCAATCTTTTAATGTTTGTCTATAATTATATAATCCAATGTCCAATGAGACATTATTTGTGTAATACATTGTCCTTTTCCCACATCTAATTGGAGTGTTGTACCAATAAGCTCATGGTTAAGCATGTAGTTCTGGTCATTTAAAATCTTAACAGAGCAGATCCATCTTTTTCTTTTTATTAAGTATATCGTACTGTTTTCCTATTAAAATAAAAAAATAGATAGTACGATGAAACAATTCTTAATTACAAGTTAGAAATCATTTGTAATCATCCTTTTTATTTACAAATGATTTTGAATTAGAGCTAAAGAAATTATTTTCATATATCTATTTCACTTTTATGATTAATCGAAGAAAATAAGTTAAACATGCACATATTTTTAAAGATTGATTAAGCATAAAAGTAGTGTATTAAGGTTAAATGTGTAAAGTGCTGTATACATCGGAGAGGTGTCATGAGGATTTGACCTCCAAGTTTAAGAGGAATAAATTATGTGTGTGCCTTTTATTCCTTAATCTGATCAAGAAGAAAATTAACACTAACACTAGGCTGGAGGTTGGAGATAAATTCTAGAGTCTAAAAAGGGCTCAAATGCGAGCATGACCAAGGCTAATACTATGAGTGTAAGTGGCGTGGGAGGTGTGGTGTGATGTTTAGGTCATCCCTAAGAGGATGTATCAAGTATGTGGTCCTTAATTCCAAGATAAATGAAGTCCCGATGATTTATATGGACATCATTATTGGTGTTGAATAGGTGAAATGGAGGCTTGCCTCACAGGAGTCTTGTATTAAGAAGATCTTGCTTACATAAAAGTCAAGTTCTACAAAGTGATGGTTAGATCGATTATGTTGTATGAAATGGAATGTTATTCGGTGGCTCTGTGTTCGAGAAAATGAGAAGTTGCGGATATGAGGATCTTTAGATAGTTGTGTGCGCATTTAGGAGGACTAGATTAGGAATAAAGATATCGGACAGGTAGGAGTGACACCTGTGATAGACGAAAATGAAGAGAGATGTAGATAATTTTGACATGTGAAAAAAGGAAAAGTGTAGATAACAAGTGCATATAAGTTAAAAGACGAACGACTTTCTTTGGTTGTCATTCAATTTTATCCACACGGATTCGTTTGGTTTGTGAACAAGTTATACTAAACTATAATACTGCCATATTGAAATGATGAAGTGTTCAAGGGAATATATCTTTGATTGATATTTGATTCATTGAACTAAAAATGAAATATGCAATATATAACATAAGACGCAGTTCATAGTTCATCCCTTGATCTTGAGGTTAAATCCTTGTGACAGAACCTCTTCAATACAGGCAACTTCTTATGATTTCAACCTTTTTGGAATGTCTCCAGATATATCATTTTGCAAGATGACCACATACGTGTTTTACATATAAAATAGACATGTGGCGGTGAGAAATCCAATCCATCCCCCACCCTCCCTTCTTTTTACTCCCACATCGGAGATATAAAATTTCGGATATAAAAATTGAGTATTTTGTTGTTGAAATGCCAAGTGGAAATCGATGATTTGTATGAGATTTGAAGACTTTAACATTGATGTTAGCTAAGCGTTAGGTGAAATTTTTTTAGAAATCCATAATTATTGGTGTATTGAGAAACTTAAATATCAACTAGGTCTTGTTTGATTTTAGATTATTGAATTTAATTCGTTGTTAGGTTTCATCGACTAGTTGTTTAGATATTGTGATTTTTGATGTAGTTGGAAAATCATGATAATATGGCAGCCATGGTAGGAAAGGTTGAAGATTGGGGCTATAATTATAATTTTAAATATTAATGACACGTTTCGTGATTCTATTAGAGCGTGAGATGCACATGATTTAAAGATTGATTAAGCGCAAGATAGCGTATGAAAAAAAATTGAATATATAAAAAAGTAGTTTGTATTAAAAAAATTGGGTCACAAGAATTTAATAATAGTTAAGAGGTAAATTATATATTCTGCCATTTTAATTTCCTTGACATCTAAATGAATAAATGTATCATTTTATAACTTGTAATTTTCTTGACATTTAAAAGGATAAATGAATAACTATAATTCCATATGTAAATAATGAAGGACACATCAAGGTGTTAATCAATATTGAAAAGAAAGAAAAATTATATGAGTAAAGTATTTATTATTAATATAATTCACGTTCATACAATAAAAGCAAAGACCAAATATGAATTAATTTGAGATGAGATGAGCAAATAATTAAGATATTTATGGTGGTGTTGCTTCCTCGTAGCAACTTGAGTTGTGGGCCCCGCTTTTTGTATATCATCATCACAAATTTATATTCACAAATTCTATTATATTATTGATTATTAATGACAACGTACAAAGGGATCACAACATATATGTTTAATATATTAAAAAATAGCAGTGGGTACGATGACGAGCGCTCCCCTTGATTTCAGAATCCAAAGAGGAATCTGCAAACGAGACTACCACCCAACCACCTCTCCATTATTTTATTCTGCAAAATATAATAAAAAGGAGGAGAAGAGATGAGTTCTGAAATAAGCAATATTGGAAAGTTTTGAAGTTAAGAGTAAATTAAATTAAAAGTAGCTAGTGATGGGAGGGGACCAGCGATTAACTTTTAACGGAGGCTTAATTCAATTTTTTTTTTGTTTTGGGGTGTGTGCGTGAAGTGATTGAGTGTGTCTTTTTACGTATTGGAGAGTCGCCAAAGGGAATAAGTAATGATGAAGCCCTGCTTGAACATACATCTTTATATTTATAAGAAAAAAAACATAAAAGATTCCAATTCAAATATATCGTCACCAGCATTCACTTTGATCTTTCTTAAAGGTTGACCCTCCGTACTTGTCATTCATTTTATTTTACAGATAGTAATAGACATCCAATAATATAATAGTGATGAGTAATTACTCCATTTAAGATAATAAAGGTAATTATATTTAGTTTAGTTAAAAGATGTAGTTTTTGATGGGGGGATACCCACAAAGAGTCATGTAAATTACGTATGTACGTACGGGATGCCGCATCAGTAGTACAATAGTCCCTCGGAGATGGGAAAGGTGCCGTCTTTCTAGTTCTTGTAATTATATTGAGCCGCATATGTATATATGCCTGTTTTCAACACCTCACAATTGACATCACCTTCTTATTAATTTTCATTTTCTTTTCTTTCAAAATAGCATATGAATGAGAAATTACCTACAGGATGTCTGTTGATCAAGCAAAGTGCTTGCTGGTTGGGAACACGTTTGTTTGTTTCTCTTATACGAAAACTCCTTTTACGAACATTCTCCGAAATTTCACAACATATATGGGATCTCTCATCTCAGTACGCAGCTGGCATCTGGATCCCAGCTACAATCTTACTTCAAATAACAAATGCAGCAGGCAAACTCAGTCTTCCAAATTATGTTTTTCTAGAAAAATTTTAATACCATTTGAATTGATTGCTCGCGAATTTCGCCTTATTAGTGAAATTAAGTTACAAATTTTTATAATTTTAACTTACTCGATAAAGAAAATGTATTGGGTGCATTTAATTTATGGACCAAACCCCATATCTTATAATATCTGGTACCGTAATCTCTTGTCCTACAAATGAATGACAAATAATTTGTTTTAAGCCCAATCGTGAATGGCATTAATTCTACGTTGTTGTCTAAAACAATCAACTTTCATTACTAGTAGTACTATATATTAAAGACTGCAACAATTAATTAATTCTACATATTATGCTAGACTTCAGGTGAATTTTCATAAATGACTACAGATTGGCCTTATTAATGGTTTATAGCTATAGCTTAAATATTTATTATTCATACCAAGTATTTGAGGCGTTAAATTTTGAATTATGAGATGATGGTATTTATTATGCTATCTATTTATGTTGTATTTATGATTATAGTCCAGATGATACAAGGAGACAAACAACAAGATATAGGGGACTGCATTCGTTCGCTCTTTATATTGTGATCGTTAGTTACATTGTATCGATTGGCCATCGATTTGTATCTTTGTATATTATTCACAATGGTTATATCAACACATAAAATCTCAATGGATACAACCACGATAGGTTGTATACGTTTACTTAATTTCTCTTGATACACTAAAGGCGAAATACAGAAATATAAGGTGAAAAATGCAAAGAAGGTGTATACAAGGATACAAACAACAAAAATAAATTATACAATCAAGGCGAAAAAAACAAATGCAGTGATTGTCAAAAAATTTCTCCTTCATAATATAGAAATACCGTGAAATAAATACAACAAAGATCTGCAAAAAGTTTCTAAGAAGTAAAATCAAAATGAAAATATAGAAATATAGAAATTTTTTTTGAAAATTTCTCCTTCAATCTATAAATACTATCAAAAATTCAAAATTTCAGCGAGAGAAGAGGAAAGAGATGAGCGAGAAAAATAAAAATATAATTATAACATTAGAATTTTAAAAATATAGTTTTTAAAATAGTAAAAACAATATATTTGTTAGCTAGAATGTAAATTTTCCAATACAATACTATAGGAATACATGTTGATGGAAAAGTAAGGATATGCGTTGGTTCTATTTATTAAGCGGCAAATGGACGGGTAGGCTGAATTTGAATGGGTTAAAATAGTGAATTATAAATAATTCAACTTAAAATTCTTGACTAAAATGGGTTAAAATGTGGGTCATGGCCGACATTAACTCACAATTAGTTTTAATTACTTTATTTATTCTTTTATAATCTTTTGATAACTTATAAATTTAATATTTTTTATTTTTTTAGAATTTTTAATTTTATGGTTTTTTTTTTGTTTTAAAAATATTTTAATGAGATTTACCAATGAATGATTTAATATTAGCCCAAAGCTTTGCTGAATTGAAATAGGTGAAATTTAATAAATAGAAAACGAAATCGATTATCAATTCGAAACTTAAACAAATTGAATAAGTTTTACTTTAATAGGCTAATTTGCCCCTCTAATTTTATTAATTAGAAAAATAGTAGGTGTCAATGTTGTATAGTGCGGTTAGGACTTATAATACAATTATTTAACATCTAGTGGTAATATACTGATAGGAAGGTATATATGAAATGGTAGTAGTAAAAGTGCAACTTGTTATTTTTATTTAAATAATATAAAAGGAGGCAACAAATTAATTACAAAGTGGAATGCAAAATGAACCTTGGTTTTCAGGTTTTATATAATATCAAATAAAATTTGGAAATTATATTTAACATTCGAGGAAGAAGAAAATATAGGAGATGAAGCGTTTGGCATTAGTATTAGGTAAAGGAGGAAAGAATAGAAAGTAAATAGCTTTAAAATACAGTTTGTCTGTTTATTTAAAAATCATTGGTTTTTTTAGTTGAAGCGTCATGTTTTGTTTGAGAATTTCAAGTAGAAAGTAAAAAAAATGATTTTTTGGTTGAGCGCATCAATCTGCTCCTTATTCTATTCTTAGGGAGCTTTCGTCAGCAGCTAATTGCACTTCTTATATCCCCCTGCTTTATTCATTTTCCATTCCCACATATACTACTAAGCAACTCAACTGTCTCCCATTTATATGTGGATGTAGTATAATGTCTGGGTTCACCAATTCCAACAAATTAAACCAAAAATACCCTTTCTCTTCTCACATCATCATATCATCATATATATATATATATGTATGTGGTAAAACTTACATTCTTGTTTCAGTTCTTGAGAGCCATTAACTATACATAGCCAGACAGACACATACCAGCTTAGAAAACTAAAGAACTATATATCCCCCTCCCCCTTCAAGAATCTTTCTCAAAGTGAGTTGCTTTGTTCCTTCTTTTCCTTCCTGTAATTGGTTGGACTTTCTTTCTTTCTTGCTTGCTTTAATTTTGCTATCGTTGAAGTTAATGAGGATTCTCAAGGCATGACGACTTCCCCCCTTTTTTTTTGTATTAATAACTTCAGTGTTACGTTGGTTTAGCTCTCCTGACATTAGAGAAACCATGACTTTGGATTTGGAATCGTTTAAATCAAATAAGTTTATGTACAAATTTCTGAGAGAGGGACCCTTAACTAGATCAAAACCGTCATTAGTTTGTTTCTTTCTTTGTTTTAACGCCTCAGGTTGTTTACCTTCTCAAAGATTGCAGCTTTATGTGTTGTTTGATTTTAGTGATGCATAGAAATAAATGTATGGCTAGTTTGTCCTCTGAAATGCATTTGCTTAGTTTGGTTGCAAACGAAAAACCTTTAACTGATGATGTTTGTGCAGCCCGGACTGATTAGGTTTTGGAAGACCGAGGAAAGGAATCCTTCATGGAAGTTCCTCTTCTTGTTTTTCATATTTAGGCTGCTTTTGTGTTCTGGCTCGTGATGTGTTTGCCTATCTTGGATGATTTAATTAGGCTTCTTCTTTATGGGATAGGAGAGATTGAACCAATTTCATTATGGAAGATGGTGCCTTCACGCTCTTAGCGACATGTTGGCAAAGCTCTCTGACAACACCACTCTCATGGGTGAATTCCTCTCCGACGGATTCTGGCTAGAGACAACTGATCAGGGATCCAATATCTGTCATCAGCCCCCAGTTCCTTTTACTACTTCCTCTTTGCCTCCTCAGCCCCTTTTATTTTCTACCTTAGATACTAACGTTGTAGGCCATTCCAATCAAGTGACTTTCCAGCAAGCAACAGCAAAGATAGATTGACAATTTGTTTTGCCCAAATGGATGAATTTTCTGCACTTAGGAGAGAAAGCACGAGACTTCTCCTCGTCCAGATTCTTCAGGCCAATTGCCAGAAGTTTTCAGGTTGAAACCACTCCAAATGAATAGGAGTTATGGAATTGCACCAAACAGTAGAACAAACCCAAACCCAGCGCTATCAGTTAGATGAGATTGGTGCAGGCCATTGAGTATAAGGAATTCCACAAGGGATAAAAGATGTCCTTATTCAGATATGGGTGCCTGTCAGAAAGGTGGCAAGCCTTTCATCACTAATAATCAACCATACTTCCTCAACCCAAACTCCCAGAGTCTGTTAGAGTATAGATATGTCTCCCAAAATTACCAATTTGCTGCTGAGAAGGATTCAAAGGAGTTGGTAGAGGGTTGCCTGGACGTGTTCTTGAAGAAGCTGCAGAGTGGACTCCTGATGTTACGCTTTTTCAAACGGGAGGAGTATCCACGAGTTAATTATGCTCATCAACATAATGTTAGAGTTCCATTGCAGTTCCTGTTTTGAAAGTGGCAGCGGAACTTGCTTGGGTGTTGTTGAGATTGTGACAACTATTCCAAACTCACTATCACCCCGAGCTTGAGGATGTCTGCAAAGCTCTTGAGGTGTCTCTTAGTATCTCTTTTTATATTTAGTGAACTCAATGTCTTTCTCAGAATAGTTAGATTAGCAATATTAACCCATTTAGTTGGAGCCTCCATGGAGTCTTTTGAGGTGGCACTTCAATTGAAGAATCAACAAGCTAAATATCCAATTTCACAGTATTGCCTGCAATCATCTTTCAATTGTTTGTCATTTCCCCTTGGCCAAGAATGATAGATGAATATTAATTGCCATAATGGTTCCAGTTCCCACAAATTTTATCTGGAGTTTGAGGATTATTTTCTTGAACTTTGATTGTGTTGATTAACTTGTCATCATTGAGGTTTCATGTGACACCTGTGCTTGTGATTCTACTAATTGAGGGGAGAAAATAATCTTCTTTTGAGTCCCAAATACAGATGGATTATTTTTTTTAATGTATGTTATCTGAAAAGTATTGTTGAAGCATGGGAAGTTCATGTTTCTTTTTCTTCCTGTGTATTGATGATTTTGCTCGTCTTTGGTAGCTATTAGTCCCTATTTGTTAAGTTACCAACTAAAGGGCCTCTAACATCTGCTATTCATTCTGGGCTAGGATTCTCTGCCTTTGAGAATGAACCATTTCCTAAATGATTTTAAGAACTTTTTTTTTTGGGTCTTTGTAGGCTGTTAATCTAAGGGTTCGGTATCTCAAATCCTGCCAAAGTCAAGGTAGATCCTGAAATTAATCTTTCACTTTCTCATTAAGACTCCATATTCACCTTCTGATATTGTAGTTATGATTCTATAATCAGGACTGCAATGAGTCTTACCTAGCTGCTTTGGCAAGATTCAATATATTTTGACCTGTGTGTGATACACACAAGTTGCCGTGGCTCAGACTTGGGCCCAATGCATACAACAAGGTAAAAGGTGGGTGTCTACCGATATGATGAACTTTGCTTCTTGTGTTTCCACGGTGACTCAGCTTGCTATGTGCGCGATCCACAAGTGATGGCTTTTCATTTTGCATGTTCTAGGCATCACTTGCTTAAAGGTGAAGGAGTTGCAGGTGGAGCATTCAGCCTGGGCCTAGGCCATGTTTTGCTGAATATTTACTGCCTTTAGCAAGGCAGAATATCACTGTCACACCACGCCAGAATGTTTGGATTATGTTCTGCTGTATGTCATATGAAGTATATACACAGAATTCGGCTGACTTTGTTCTGGAATTTTTCTTGCCACTTGATTGCAAAAATACTGAAGACCAAAACAAATATTAGATTCTTTCTTCTGTGATACAACAAAGTTGCAGAAGCTTGCGATGTCACGGATCCAGAACAGGAGGAAAAAGACTGTACAACGTGAAAAGGCCAGCATTTCTGTTGGGATCGCATGAAGAAGAATCAAGAAACCAGTCTCTCCACCTTACAGGGATCCCTCCAGTCAGGCGCTTCATCCTGTTTCTGAAATGATGGATGCCCGAAGGTAGGCATGACAGAATGACAAGGATGAGCAAGAAAATTTTTAAGATCTTGGCGACCCCTTGGGATTACACTCGGAGGGAATCCATTCCATCATTCTCAGAGCCAAACCAGATCCAGGAAAGTTTTGGATCCAAAGGAGTTCATAGATTTTCTTCTGGCACACGGATCCTATTATCAGTGCCAAGAAAGCAGGTGAAAGAAGACGGTCAAAGCAGAAGAGCATCAGTTTGCAGGTACTCAGGCAGTACTTTGCTGGGAGCCTGAAAGATGCTGCCAAAAGTATTGGAGGTAGTAAGACTCAGCTATTATTTGGAAGTCCATTCATACTATAAATTGAGGAGGGAATAAAGCCTTATCGATGACTACTGTGAATTTGGAACTTTAGAAATATGCAATATTCTGCCTTTCATGGCAGCATGATGATCATTGGCAACTGTTAAAATGATGCACTGGAAATACATGGACAATTTTCTGTTCTCGGAGAGTTCTCTAGAGAAGTCCTGGAACCCTCACCAACAAGGTGAAGGTTTAGGTAGCCCATCCAATTGAGTTATAGGAATTCCTGGTCAGTGTTTCAACTATTTCACTTGAGACCAATTTTGTTGTCTGGTTCAAACCTATTTTCAGTTTGATGTCGGCACATGCTCATGTGATCCTTCAGTTTTCATCTTTGCGGAGTTATTATCTTGTGCTAGTTATTATCTCAAAATTTTAGGTTTATTTCTATATTTGTCTTTCTTACAAGTTTGTGCACTCATGATTTGAATTGTGAAGTCTTGTCTTGGTTAATCTCTATTTTCCAGTTTGGAATCTTCGGCACATGCTCATGTGATCCCTTCAGTTTTTCATCTTTTGCGGAGTTATTATCTTGTGCTAGTTATTATCTCAAAATTTTGGTTTATTTCTATATTTGTCTTTCTTACAAGTTTGTGCACTCATGATTTAGTTAATGCGAAGTCTTTTCTTTGTTTATGAAGTCCTATACTTTACCTTAAGGTCTCAAATTTGGATCTCCCCCTCATTGTCTTGAGCACCATCATTGATTAACTTATCGGTTTCTTGAAACTTGCAGTTTGCCCTACAACTTTGAAAAGAATATGCAGGCAACACGGAATCACCAGGTGGCCTTCACGCAAGATCAAGAAAGTTGGCCACTCGTTACAGAAACTTCAACTTGTGATAGATTCAGTGCATGGTGCCGAAGGTGCAATTAAACTCAGTTCTTTCTATACCAACTTCCCAGAACTTGGCTCTCCAAATAATCCAGGGAGCAGCAACTTCTCTGCTTCTAAGAACGATGATCAGGTGCAGCAAGTAGATACTCAACCTGATGGAAGCCCTGTGACCACCACTTCCAAGTCAACTTCGTCATCAGGCAGTCATAACTCCAGCTCGAGTTTATTCTGTTCCACAGGTTCAAAGAATTTATTTCCTTTGACAAATGTCTTTGCCACAACAGAGGAACATCCTGGAGGAATGCTAAAGAGAGCACATACAGAAGCAGAATTGCATGACATGGGTCAAGAGGAGACCAAGCTTCTGGTCAGATCACAGAGTCAAAAGATCCAAAGAAATCACAATTCTGTGGAACCTCTGCCAACGAGTAGCAATCAGGTTTTACGCGATTCAGGTAAATTTAAAGTGAAAGCCATTTATGGGAAGGAAAAGATCCGTTTCAGCCTGCAATCACACTGGGGTTTTGGAGATGTTCAGCACGAGGTCCTGAGGCGTTTCAATGTAGAAGATGTTGGTAAAATCGATCTAAAATATTTGGATGATGACGACGAATGGGTGCTTCTGACATGTGATGCTGATCTTGAGGAGTGTATAGATATACATAAATTATCTAAAAGGAGAACGATTAAAGTCTCCCTCCACCATACTTACCATCCCAATCTTGGAAGTTCATTTGGCAGCAGCGGTCCAGCCTAAGCTATATTTGCTTTAGAAATGTTTCCAGATTTGGGGGTCGGGTTTGTTTGCTATGAAGCTAACAGCTTGTATCTATGGAGGATTCTTGGCAGTCGCACGCGGGTAGAAAGAACGGCTTATTTCACTTTCTTTCTTAGTCATAATGGTTGATGCTGCATACGAACGGGGAGATGGCACATTAATGATCAATCGGCCCTATATGCAGTTATTTGACTTTCTTGTCGATTGCACACTGCATACCCATTGTGTCAAATTTTTTTCTAAATCAATGGGAATGTAACATAGAACATACAATTAAGCATTCATCCACTTTGGCATGGTTTTCTCTTTGTGGGAGAAGAGGAATGGTCTTAAGACAGTGCTTCGAGTGATGAGACCAATTATATAACCTCTTCTTTCCTCCACAATATATTGCTTTTCAGTGACCACTTTTTGGTGTCTAAGTTTGTACTTTATCTAAGTTCTAATCCAATGTAGTTATTGCATTTAGTCCCAGGAGCCTAGAAAAGCTGATTTAATAGCTCGGTTTCCAGTTTATGTATCTTTCTAATTAAAAGAACTGAAGAATGAGTTTTTAGAGTTTTCTTTTTAACTGTCACAGAAAAGATTGGCGAGATGACATTCCAACCTTAAACTCGTCATTTTGTTTTGGGAGGGTTTGATTTTGTTAAATTTTGATCTGATTATTACGTTAGAACCTAGAACAACAAAATTAATTGCTTCTACTTACTCCAAAGACATCTTGGCATAACTCATACCAATTGTCTTCCTAACTTGATGGATTGTATAGAGAATCCGAATATGTAAAATTTTCAGTTTTTCAAGAAAATGAATATAATTCTGGAACTATCAAAAAAGAAAAGAAGATATGGTTAACTGATCTAGTGACCATGTTCATCTCTCATTTTCTATTGTCTTGTGCATTAGCCATTTGATGAATCACCTCACCCCTCCAGGTCGTCACCTGCAAGCAGCCCCTGAGCCTCTTTTGTCACAAACATTCAGTGTACAGCAGCAGTATAACCCACTGGCCACTATTAAGGCGCCTTTTACCCTATCATGAAATATAATTCCCAACCCAATGCAAGTTACTGCCATTAGATTGGCAAAAGGTTCCCTCGCCCCTACCCTGTAACCCTACAAAATATACAGGTACACGTCAGAAGCATATAATCGTTCTAAAACATCATGGCCCCAATAGGAAACCTATCAATTCCCAAATCTCAGTAGCCTCTTCATACAGTATGACGAAAAGAGGATTCGTTTCCTCATTCTGACCACCTTTCCTTCGAGTTCGAGTAGATTTCACAAGTTTCCACCCAACAATCAAGAATTTTAGCGCCCTACTTTTGCGGCTTATTGGCAGAAAAAGAATTCGCCTTTACTTCAAAACAAAAGAATCTCCTATCCGCAGGTTAAGTCCATTTTCATGCATGAGTGCAGTTGCTGAATGGCGAACTGCAATTCATCTGACAAACAGTGGTGTTTATCTCCTGCAAGAAACCTGAAGGCCTGCCCATTGACATACACTAAGCTATAGCCAGCTATAACCTTGACACCTCCCTCCTTAGCCATCATTCTCATTTTGGCGGCATCAATCCATGAATGACCTGATGCATACATGTTTGATGCAAGCAGATAGCCAGCTGAGCTTGAGGGTTCGAGTTCAAGTACTTGAGGGAGGGCACTGGCACCAAACTCATAGTTTTCATAGTTCCTACAAGCACTCAAGAGTGCCCCCCATGCACTTGCACCAGGCTTTAGTCCAGCACGTATCTTTCCTATCAAATTCATTGCACTATCGACCTTTCCAGCCCGAGCTAACAAATCTACAAGGCAAGAGTAATGTTCTAAGCCAGGTTCAACTTCATGATCCCAAATCAACTCCTCAAAAAGAGAAAGCCCTTCTTCTACCAGTCCCCCATGACTACAAGCGGATAAAAGAGACAGCGCAGTAACTTGGTTTGGCCTCAAACCATGAATTTTCATCTCAGCAAGTAGGGCTAGAGCTTCATTTGGGAGGCCATTCATACCATATGCTGCGATAATGGCACTCCAGGTCACAATATTCTTGTGAGGTATCCGGTCAAACACTTTTCTTGAAGATCCCATAGAACCACATTTTGAGTACATATCTAAGATCGCAGTTCCCACTACCACATCAGATGCCAACCCTCTTCGAATTGCAACGCCATGAGCCCACCTTGACCTTTTCATATCTGCAGAAAGAGAGCAAGCTTCAAGAAGATTTAGCACGGTAATGGCATTGGGCCGTTCAGTGGTGAGGCTCATATCCCGGAAAACTGCAATTGCTTCGTCGGGCATGCCACAGCGTGTGAAGCCAGCAATCATGGTGCTCCAAGTTACTGCATCTCGTGTTTTCATATAACTAAATTGACTGCATGCATAAGTTATGAGATTGCAACTTGCATATGCATCGATCAAAGAGTTGGTAACCAACTCATTCAACTCAAAACCTTGTCGAAGTATTCTGGAATGTAGCAACTTGCACTGGTAAGGATCAAGGAAGGACTTACATAACTGCAGCAGATTGACCAGAGTCACCTCATCAAAATTAACTCCAGCCTTCTGCATCGAATCAAATAAAGTAAAGGCCTCAGAGTGCTTCTCATTCCGCACAAGTCCAGACAACAAAGAGTTCCAGGACACCACATTCTTCTCGGGAATTTCCCCGAAAACTCTCAATGAAGAATCAATGTGGTTGCATTTAGAATACAAGTCAATCAGAGAGTTCTGTACGAACAAATCATAACCCAGACCTCTAGAGATAACAAATCCGTGAATTGACTCTCCCATTCTAATGGCCCTCAATTTGCTGCAGGCTCCGAGTACACTTACCACCGATTGTCCGTCTGGTGTTATCCCAAAATCAATCATCCGTTGGAAAAACTCGAGAGCGACCACTGTTTCCTCGTCCGTTAGGGCATAGCCAGCAACCATGACACTCCAAGAAATAACATCTCTGTCGGACATTTCATCAAAAAGGTTCTGCGCAAGCTGCATTCCAAATTCAGCATAGAAACAGAGGAGGGAGTTTTGGACGGACGTAATACTGGAATACCCAGCACGAATGGTAGAAGCGTGGATCGTTCGCCCAGCATCAAAAGCTCTAAGATTGCGACAAGTCTGAATGACAAGCACTAAAGTGGAGATATTGGGCTCAAATTCAAAACCTGCAGCCCGAGCCTGAGTGAAGAACCATAATCCTCGGGGAGAAGAAGCAGCTCGCTCTAAGTGCCCGTGAATGATTACATTCCACGAAACAGAATCTTTGTTGCCCATGCAGTTAAAAAAAAGAAGAGCAGAAGCCAAATCTCCAGATTTAGCATAGAAGTCCATCATAGAATTAGCGACGGAAGTAAAAGCGAGGAATCCCTGCTTAAGCAGAGAGGCATGGATAGACTTGCCGTGTGTACTGGAGAGGTTTAAACAAGCTTTGAGAAGGATGGAAAAAACCGAATGATCCGTCAACTCAACCCCGCTTTTTTTCAATTCACGGTAGTGGAGAAGAACGTCTTGGGATTTGTCATGGCATAGTAGTAACCTACTGCACCAGTTAGAGTTCCAGCGGAAAGGGACACGCATTTAGTTAGACAGAGGGGTTGATTTGAGGGTCCTCTCTTCCAAATCCAAAATGCCCAATAACTCACTACACTCTACTACCATATAATTTATACGTGCTCACTTATTATGTAAAATAAATGTGATTTCATAATGTATTAGGAGTATTGTACTGTCTGATTTGATGATTTAAATAAATTGTATTCTTTTTCATCATTTCATAATCACACCGCCAAGAATTTAGAGAATAAGCTTACATTATTACAAAGGAAAAGGAAGATATAGGTTAGAATTATTATATGATCTAATAAAATTTAAGTAATAACCAAAACATTGTATCTAAAGTAACATGACATTATACAACAGGTAACAACCATCTGAACAAGTCGTTATAGAAAGAATGGTTTAAACACTTTCCGTCCAACTTTGAGGGTCTGTCAAGTGAAGTGTTAACATACTGTAAACGCAAAGGATCTACAACTACAAGTGAGTTCTAAAACGGACAAACAACCATATGCGTGATCCTTCTCCAGTTATAGCCATTGTGGCAAAAACAAGTATGCCCATCTGCAGCTATACAACATCATTAGGATACTCTGCTGCCCATGCTCTCCCAAATTTTCTTCATACAGGAAAACTTCAAGAGTGACAAAACTAAAAGACTTTTTCCTTTTTCCGATTGCGCTAGGAGTAAGAGAAACTGATTACAAGCAAAACTACCTTGCAAAAACATGAATTTACTACTCACTGATGTTGCAAAGTTGAAGGTATGAATTATTGAACATTACATATCTAGACCAATAAGATCTATACTTGGCAATTGCAAGATCCAACCATGGTTTGTAATTTCCATTGTAGTGAACAACTGCCCCATTTTGTATTTCTGTTTTGTTCAGGGCGGGATCATAGCCAAGACCCAAGACATGCCAGTTCCGATCCAAAGGATAAGTCAAGTTATAAAAAGTAATCAACCCTGGAGGTAAAGTGCCAAGCTTCCAAAGTGTTCTATTCTCATTCTGCAATGGAAATCATAGTCAGCTGAAAGACTACACAAGGCTGAAGGATTTTAAGAAAACGGAAATAACTTTTCTCCTCTAACAGAATTACTCCTGAACATCAAATGCATCACCACTCTTTGCAAGAGGAAAGCTTGCTATGGAAGAGCGACTCTTTAAGGCTTGCCTTTTCCATGTTCAGAAGCAATTTTTGGAAGAAAATCAACTAAATTTCCTCACTTCTCAAATCAAGAGGTCAATGGAACAGGTGCATTCTAGACATGGTAGATTCGAGAGCAGGATCTATAGACATGGTGGATCATACAAAGAGTTTGCAAAAAGCCTTGTAGTAGGCAACAATTTCTTTTTCTAAGAGATTGCAATAAAGCTCAACAGAGAATGAGCAATCATGCATACAGTATGCTTCTTTTGTTTCTATGCAATGAGGAGGCACTGGGAATAGCAAGGGCTGCAACCTAATATGACTATACAATAGGATTTTTTCCAAAACTAGAAATAGATGTGGCAAAATTTAGGTAAATAGGTGATAATAGATAAGCTGCATGGTCTGGGCAACAAATTGGTTTAGCTCTTATGTTTAATCTACTCAAAACCTAAAGAAGTCATTGTACTGTCCAGGAGACATCACTGATGTCATACAGCCTTCTTGTCTTCCATTCTATATTATTATCCACCTTCTATTTTCCCCTTATTCTTTATTTGGGACCCACCATCATTCTGAAGACTAAACAATGCCAAAATTTGCAAAAGGTCAAATTCTATCTCCACTTCTGAACCCACTTGCTCAAATGTAGTGAAACTTCAACCAGTACCTTTTTAATCATGCCTGAGACACCAATATGGGGAGGTGGGGAGTATATTTCCTGGAAAATTATGGCAGTTTAGTTTGAGGCCATGATATCAATCTACCCTCAAAAGCAAACGATGATACTTACAACAATAACTCAAGGTTTCAGTCTCATCAGTCTTCTAAATATACTTCCACTTAATTTTTTTATTTTTCATGATCACTATGTACATTGAGTTTCAATAGTAATTTCATAGTTCAGATTTTTTATCTGCAGCACTTTCACCTCATTTGACCATATCTAGTTCAGTGCACTACTGTCTTAAATTTCAAGTAAAATCATATAAACTTGATTCATCAAAACTAAATGGAGTTCAATGTGATGGCTTTCTAGCCTTAAAGCCACCTCCCCGTAGCAGGAGCTCTTAAACTCATGAAAACCTATATGAAATTGGGGGAGATCAGTTTGATGGACCACTACGAATGTTCTTTTAGCTATCTGGCCCTTTTATAACACAAGACATCGGTAATTAGAACACAAGAGATTTTGTAGGGTCATTTTCTCCTAATCAAATTGCAATTGGTCATAGGAGATCATTTCCTCGAAAAAAAAGTGTTGAGTTCCTTAACATGGAAAACAAATGAATAAAAAATTGTAAAACATCCATGATGATATATAAAAGAACTCAGCTAATTGTGACTAGAAGCACCAAGTAAAGAACATATAATATTAACTTACCATTTCTTGCCAATAATGATATATTCCTGTAATGTTGCGCCTCCTCCACTCCTTCAAATCAAAGACATTCATGCCAAAAGCCCAGCCACAGGCATTTGGATCAAAATTATTAGATATCTTCGGGTTAGAGAAATTAAGATATTTATCAAATCTATGGAAGCTTTCTTTGCATGTCTCCACAGCACCATTGACCATCCCTTGTAGGTTGACAGACCAAAGAGGTGTCAGATCCTTTTGAACTACAATATCATCATCCAGAAATAAGATTTTCTCCAGCTTTGGATATACTTCAGGAAGGTAAAACCTAAGATGATTCAACATCGACAAATACTTTGGGTTCCTATATTTAAGATTGTCGGTCCCAGATGTAAGGGAATTCGACTGATGTGCCTTGAAATAATACTCTATCATTCTAGAAGATTCAAGCTGACGTAGTACAGGGCAGTAAGAGGAATTAAGCCATGTAAAGTCATCGACATTCTCGACATGAATTGTTGCACCAGCAGGAGGATTGACAAGGAACCACATTTTCATAGCTGGGAAGTTCAATTTATCTGTCACTACATGGAAAACGTGCTTTTCAGGTTCCTTTGCATGCAGTATAGTAGAGTTTACAACAACAGAGGTGGCAAGTACATTATCAGAAAATATTGCATAATGGAACAGAGAAGGATCTTCAAGTTTTTCCTTGTTCGGAAATTCTCTCTCTTCATATCGACGTAGAAAGAAGTCTGTAGTGAGAAGCAAAGGAAGACAATGCAAAGGCCTAGGAACTGTTTTAGCAGCCAGCTGTATCAAGAATGTACTCCTTTTCTTCAGCAGATTTAGACCAGTTTCGTCCGACTGAAGCATGACTCTTAGTTTCCTTGCTAGTGTCATGCAATCATATAGCTGATCCTTTGCAGCAGCTAGAACATGGCCCATGTCCTTTGCTCGGTCAAGTGCACTATAAACCCAACATTAGAGACAAAACCTAACATCTAAACTTCATTAATGAAAAGTTGAAAGCACCAACCTTGGTTGAAGTTCAGCATCAGAAGTGGCTTCTCCAATTGCAAGCTGGCTATCTCTAGAATGTTTTGTCAAAGACTCATACAGAGAATCCTCATTCTTAGCTTTAGCTATGGTAGCATAAGCTCTTGCCATGATGATTTGATCACGCATAAGTTTAAGGGTAGAGTCAGAATTAGGGTTTTCATATTCTTTCCTCCATACATTGTATTTACCCTTTCTAGTTGTGTCGAGCTCTTTAGCTCGCTCAATAGCAGCGTCTTGAATTTGGTTTTCAATTTCCCTATCTTGTTGGATCAGTTCTGCAGTCCGTCGTTCCCTTCTTTCGTTTCTTAGCCTCTGAAGCACCAGGAAGTATCTCTGAATCCAAATGACTGAAAAAGAACATGCATGACAAATTTCGAGATACGAGAATTGGCTACCTGGCGCTTGAGTTTGATTGGATGCAGCTCAGATGCTAATTTATGCTCCATGATGACTCCATACTGATTTTCGTTTCCATTAGAGTGCTCTATAGTGCCCTCAAACTTATCCGGTTTGTGAGACTTCCCTTCCACTTCCTGTGAACAAGCAGTAAACAAAAGTTGCAGTCTACATCAACCAATTCAAAACTACTATATACTCATCATTTTCCAAGTGTCATGTCTATTTAATATCAGCAAGTAGAGGAATCGTGGAAGTTTGACAACTGGTGGGTAAGCACACACCTTGGAACTCTTTTTCTGATCACCATCCTCATCACTAGGATACCTCCATACCCATGAAGTTGACAAGTCCTTGGAGTTTATGCTCCTGGTTCTAACAGCACCATTAGCATCAGTATATGTTACAAGGATATCAATATTCTGCATTAAGACCAGAAGATCATCACAATATGGTAATTAAAGATTAAAAATGAATAAATCTAAAGGAGAAAAGAATTTTCTAGTCATCATTATACTATTTTCCTAAATCGAAAACCAGTTGATTACTTTCTCATCAGAACGAGCAGCACTAATTCGACCATGTTCCTGCAAAGAAATTTCAGAGTTTATGCCAAATAAAGGCTAGTGGAATGCAAAAATAGAAAACAGTTTTTCATAGAGGCAAAAGTATTAAGAGACACATATAATTGCTCTCAAATCAGCTAAATAAACTATCATTATTCAACATTCAAGTAACCATATTGAGAGCCAAGTGCACATTAAGCTATGTGAAAAGAGAAAGAAAAAGACAACTCCTATTAAAAGCTACATTACAAAAAAAGACTTTCCTAATTTCTGGTTAGACAATAAAAGATCATCCAAGTATATCATCAGAGTAGTGAATAATCACCAGATAGTGATGTTTGAATTCTTTCCCTGAGAAGGCCATAAATATTGCACAGTAATAAAGTACTTGTTGTAACACAACCAGATTTTCCTTGTATCAGAAACAAGATAGGAGATGCAGATCTCTAGGATCAGCATACCTTGAATTGGCTGGAAGTTGAAGAGCAACCAAAAAAGTTGCCGAAACAATTACCAGATTTTGAGAGTTCAGAGGATGAACTCAATATCCGAACTCTAATTTGGGCTATACGAGCAGATGGTGTGTCAGATGTTCTGCAGTTCTCTTGGGTGTATTTTCATGGATTTGAGGGGGGTGAAGATATTCAAATATATAGGATTTTTCAAATGGTAGAAGCATCATTGATACATAGAAACAAAAAGAATGTATTAGCACCTTTCTGTTAATGCACTGTGGACAATCATATGAGAGGAAAAGACCTTTCAGCTCTCCCTGACTGAAAATAGGAGAAAGAGAAGTTAAAGGTAACACATAGAAGTCAGGTATATGATAATGCCAAAGAAGTAACAAACCAGGTAACATTATTCGCAGCAGCAAAATTTACTAAACATGAAGATAAGTATAGTGAAGGAGTGATCTTACAGTGATGATACATTTGACAATTCTGCTCGGGAAGGTGCTACATGTATGATCTGAAGAAATAAGCCAAGACATGTAAGAAAATACTAAAAACACTAAGGTAAAGTTCATTTATCTATTGGAGGAAGTATGATAATACTCGTGTTATATAATTTTGAATCATAGACGACAACAACAACAACAACAATATAGGTTCACAAAATATAAAGCTCCTCAAATAGCCTTCAGATTTATTCGCAAAAGCAAACAAAAGTGCGACGAGATCCAAGCCACACTAACACGATTAATGTAAAGTGAAAACGAAAAGAGTAGATTTCAGGAAGAAAGAGCAGAGGGAATTCACCATTTTTTTTTCACTTAGATGCGCAACGAGAGAGACAGATCAAAAGAGGTGAATTAGTTAATTTACCAGGAAGAATAAGAAGATGGGGAAAGTAGGGGAGATGAAGGATCCCGTAGGACGAGCTACCATGGCCGATGCAAGAAGAAAGAAGAGGCCTCTGAATCTGACTCCGGCAGCGTGATCCAATTACGCCATCATTTTTCTGCACTCAACCTCAACTCAGCTGGGCTGATGAAAAGTTCTTTTGGCAATTTGTTAAGAATTTGTACATAAAAGTTTCAGTAGTCTGAGTCTGTACTCGATATATGTGTACAGTTTCCTTTTTAGTGGTCTCAAAAAAATAGATTTTTTTTAATGTATTTTACTTATTACACTAAATATGTTTTTGATGATTAAATTAGACTTGTGGCAAATATAAAATTTGTATGAATAATAAATTGGAAGTAGTGCTTTTCATGTATGGCCACTTAAAATTGTGTGTTTGTATCATTTAGGTCAAGTTAACTTAATTGTAGCGCTAAGATAATTACTACTCTATTTGTAATAAAAAGTCAAGCACCGTAATACACATAGTTGGTGATTCGTTAGAATTGGCTGGTAGTAATAAGTTTAGAAAGAATATAAAACAGAAAAAACTTTGTCTACTTTCCTTAAACGCTCTAAAAGATGGGGAAAAAGGATTTTAATATTTTAAATTATAATTTGAAATTAAAGATTTGATTTTTATCTGTTTTTTGATAAGATTTTCTTATTTTAATATTATTATCAATATTTTAATTTAAAAATATTTCTTAATGTTAATAGTTTTGATTTAAAAATTTCTCTATTTTATTTTTAATAAACATATTATATTTTTAAAAATATATTTTAAATAAAATATTATTTTTATTTGGGGAAGGGGCCGGGGCGGAGGATTTGTCTCCAGTTTAGGTGGCCTGCTAATCTAACTCTTTCACAAATAGTAATTTATTTATTTTTAACATATTAAGTTTTAGATAGAATATTGCGAAAGAATTTAGACGTCCAACAGCAAATCTTTAAGCAAGAGGACTTGTATATTCTTTTTGTGGCGTTGTTGTACATATAGTAAAATAATGTTCCTTCTCGAGCTTGGAGAAACTAACTCTTTCACAAATAGTAATTTATTTATTTTTAACATATTAAGTTTTAGATAGAATATTGCGAAAGAATTTAGACGTCCAACAGCAAATCTTTAAGCAAGAGGACTTGTATATTCTTTTTGTGGCGTTGTTGTACATATAGTAAAATAATGTTCCTTCTCGAGCTTGGAGAAATCTAAAGAGAGATGCATTTTGATTCTAGGAGTGTGTGTGTGCAGGTGCGATTATCTGCTTCCAGTTTCCAAGTTGTGATCACCACATCCATAACATAATATAGTAACTTGTTACTGACTCGAAATCTTGAATCTCCCTCAATGTACAAAATAATTAGCTCTTTACTTTACATACCACCGAAACAAGCACAACCCAACGCCATATAGAGAGAGCCTCAACACTTCATCTCACAAGCTCAGACTACAAGACCAACTAGAGATACAATGGTCGGGCAACAAAAACAAAAACAGAGAACATTTGTATTTGGACAGCTAAGTTAACATAGCTATATAGTAAAATTTATCATATTCATGATGCTCTTCGTGGGAGTGGATAGGCTCGATTTACATCATGCCTTGGATGAAGTGGAGAACGATGATGCAAAGGTTGCTGACCATATCTGTAAGCAGTCTGATGATGTCTGGAAGTTATTCTAGGCTCCTTGGGTCTTTCATTGGCTGCCTCAATCTGTTCTAATTTCTCCACTACTTCTTTCATTGATGGTCTGCTTTTAGGTTCAGGTCCAAGACACGAAAGTGCCAGTTGTGCTATTTGTACAGCGGCTCTGGATGGATATCTTCCTTCCAGTCGCGAATCCATTTTGTCCTTCAACTTCCTTCTATCAGATAAATGTGGCTTAATCCACTCAACCAACTTATGCTGGTTGCTTGGGCGGTTTGTGTCTAGTGCCCGTAGACCTGTTAGCATTTCCACTAAAACAACACCAAAACCATACACATCGCTTTTTACGTACAAGTGTCCTGTCGAGAAGTAAGAACAAACATTTATTCAGATTTCACTCTGTATGTTGAAACCTGTAAGCACAAGAAGTGATCCAGAATCAAGTGCAGAAGCCCAAGTTTACCTGTTGAAACATACTCAGGAGCAGCATAACCGTACGTCCCCATTACCCGTGTTGTCACATGTGATTGACTAGCCGAAGGACCATGTTTTGCCAGGCCAAAATCTGATATCTTTGCATTGTAAGACTGAAAACGAAAAGAATTAAGGAATGTCATGGAACAATTTTATTAGAAACAACATTTTCCCTAATCTTCTCACTGCTATAGGTCAACTAGTCAGGTTTTCTCACTCTGTGATCTCCACAACTTTAGGCAAAACACTAAGCCAACCAGCTCGGTGTTCAATAAGATAAGGGTTCGCGTTGAATGAAATAATCAACAGGCATCAATTGGTGATCGCTATGTTACTTGCGCTAAGAACCTATATGACAATATTCCAGGGGAGAAAGAAAAGGAAACATACGCCGTCAAGTAATATATTTGAGGCCTTGAAGTCTCTGTAAATGACTTGCTTATCTGACGCATGAAGGAATGCCAAGCCTCGGGCTGCACCAATCACAATTTTAAGCCTTACATTCCATGGAAGTGGCTGAACAGCAGAGCCTCCTAAGCAAAACCGAAGAGAACAAATGTGTTTAGGTGGAATAAAATAAAATCTTATATATTACTGAGAACATATAGCTCAACTCTTACTTCCAAATAGATGGTTCTCCAAGCTGCCCTTTTGCATAAACTCATAGACAAGCAATAGTTCCGTATCTTCCCAGCAGTATCCCAAGAGTTTGACCAGGTTAGGATGTGAAAGTGTTCCAAGAAAATTCACCTCACACTGCATAAACGAATGAAATGAAATCCACAAAAGAGCCTAGGAAAAAAATTAAGAAGATACCAGCAATAAAAACTCACTTTCTCTGAATAATGTACTAATTTTAACTTCTAAATATTTATAAGTAAAGCCTATAATTCCTAGTCTAGTCAATGACCAACGAAATTTTAATGAAATTTATTAGAAAGCAAAAGCCGGTTCCCAGAAAGATCTTGGTAATAATGATAGTAATCAATCAACTAAAGCTAGCAGAATACATAAGATCACTAGTTCCAGTACACGAAATTGAAAGTAGAGGGCTGCCTGCGCACAAAAGTGATGATTCTTCACTGAACCTTCTGAATGAAAAAGTAGAAAGGTGCTTTAGAAAACATGCAACACATCTCTTCATATCAAAACCAAGACTGCTAAGAAAGATCCTAGACCATCCACCCAACTCACTATTAATGTTATCATACTCTATTTGGGGAGAACGACAATATATCAGGAGTCAGTTTAAGAATTGCTCTTTGCCAAAATAATAATTATTTGAATATTACAAAAATTTTGAAGTTGTAGTTAGGCATGAATTTCAATGAAAAAAAAAATTAAAGTTAAGGGAGTAAAAATCATTGTTTCACTGGAAATAATTTCAAACAAGTTTTGAAGTTGCGGAAATAGTGGTAGCCAAAGTTCACTTGACAGAAATGATGAGTTTGGTAATTGCAAGTGTATTTATGGGGAAACACCCTCACCTGGGACAAGACAATCAATGTTGCCAGGAAATGAGTTACTAATAAGTAATAAATCAATTCCAAAGTCACGCAGAGAAGAAGGAAGAGAGCGCCCTACAGTAAAAACCGCCTGGCATAAAGTAGAAATAGGTCGAGGTACCTGCCACTCTTCAAGTCCCTGTAAGCTTTCAGAATTCAATTTCTTAACAGCAATCACAGTCCCACTACCGCTCCTGGATGAAGCCCTCTCATCAAGCCAGCCCTTGTAAACTTTCCCAAAACCACCCTCTCCCAGCACGGTATCACTTCTAAAATTTCTGGTAGCGGCCTTGAGTTCCGTAAAAGTAAAGGTCCTTAAATTTGGATGCGGTAATATGTGGCCATTTGGATAAACGTCACCAACTCCACTAGCTGCTGAGAATTGGCTATTCCCGGAGATGTTGCTGACAGCTGAGGAGGATGTGGTGTTGCTCGTGGTCTGTGATACGCCTGCTGCAATATAAGAAAACAAAAATTGAACTCGATAGAGTAGATGAAGATTATTCGAAATTGCAGGAGAAGCAGAAAGAAAAGATGTGAATTAGGGGCTACCTGAGCTGAAATTGCCAGTGGTAGATGGGGTGTGGTTATTAGAACTGAAGCAAACTCCCATATCTCCTGGGTATTTATGATCTAGGTCCAAAAGGAAGCTCACAATGAGAAAGGCATGGACGTCCTCGTGGAGAATCAGCAGAAAGAGAGATGAGATCTGGTTGCAGCTTTTATTTCTTTCTTTCTTCCTTCTTCCTGATCACTCTTGTTTGTTTGGAAAACTTGTTTGACTTGACTCAAATGAATATACTATTGCATAGGTTTCTTTCAATCAACTCTTGTAGTTGGTTGTTGTAAATTTCAACACCAAAATGTATGACTTGGTCTTCCTCATTTTTCCAGCTTGTACATACATATCCCCGACTTTTACCTTCTTTCCTCCTATTCAATCATTCATCCCCTTGCATCTTTGGGTCAATATCATGCTTTCTTTATAAAATCCACCAAATTCATCCAACTCACAATTATTTAAATACTAGTCACCATGTCTCGGCCATCAATATAAAATTTATTATATATTATGTGGCGGATAACCTAAAAATAATTATCTATAAATATAATGTCTCACAAGAAAAAATAAACAATATTCATAAGTTTAAAAAATTATTATGTATTAAAATATGCTGAATTACTAAATTGTCCCGATCCACACATACCTACCCGAAATATATTTTTTAAAGCAAAAGTTAAAACATTTAAAATTACTAAATTACCCCCGATCAACAAGTAGGCATGTTGACAGGGAGAATATGAAAAAAAAAATAGCTTAATCATTTCATTATTATAGTTACTGAAGTTTAATA